>CAUYRT010095247.1:0-38790 GCA_963574885.1 Lepilemur ruficaudatus
TCTCTCTCTTTCTCTCTTTCTTTCTTTCTCAGATAAATGATTCCTAGAGATACAAACTCCATAAAAGAAATCCCAGCTTCTACTTTTTTGAAAAGCCTGTGTATCTTTGGAGAAGAAAAAGGAAAGTAAAAGAGTATCTAGACTGCCCTTAAGAAAGCTTGCAAGGCTTAGTGACCATGCTCCTTCCTCTAGGGTTTTCTTATACATGTGCATAAATCACTGGATAACATCAAGGATACTTTTAATTTAGGGAGAAAGAAAAGTGTGTAAACATTTTCCTTTGTCTGGGAAAGAGTTTGATCTTTTCATTTTTTTTTTTTCTTATGTCTTTGTTGTTGGTTTGAAACGTGCACTTTAAGGATTTTTTTAACTTTTTTTTCCCCCCTGGAACCCATTTCTCAGCATGCTCCTCTCCCTCTTGAGAGGATGGAGTAGGTATGGAATTATCTTGTGAATATGTCAATGTGGTAAATTCCTATGCAACTTGTTGCCAGTGGAACAGGCTGGAATAAATTAGAGCGGGTGACAGGTTAACTGGCAGCAGAAACCTTTTCTGCAACATGTAAAACAACTTCATCTTTTGGAAAATTGGATCCAGGTAGCAAAGGCTGGCAGTGATTTATGCTGACTGGGCCTAGGGCTCCTTATATGCATATATGAAATACCGCTGGGCTCTACAGGGCTTCTTAAAGAACTGCACCGGCTCTGCTCCCTCAACCTTCTTCCTGAGCCCGAGTTGCTGACATGTCTGAAGTGCCTGCAGGAGGAAGGAGCCAGGATATGCAGCCATCTGGAGCCGGGGAGAGTAAGCTCAGGCTGAGCATCTGCTTGAAACTTTGTGGAGGTATCTAGCACACTGATCTACTGTCCTTGGGGGAGACTGTGTCCGGAACCCAGACTCATGAGGAAGCTGGCGCCTGGCAAGGTTGGGGGTACACAACTGTGCCTGTTTATCAGGAAGTAGGATAAGTCTGTCTACTCTTATACTCGATGCCAAACTGTAGATTTCTTATTTGGGCCACATCAGTCCTTTCTGCCCCCTAAAACAAAACACAGAAGTACAAAAAAATGCAAAGAGGAAAAAAAAAAAAAGCCTAGACTTAGTGTAGTTATACTTTAAAATATACAGACTAATGTTGAAATAAAATGATGCTTCTGAGAATGTAGAAATTAAGACCATGCACTTTGGAGTCAGACCACTGGGGTTCCCATCTGGGCTCTGCTATATGGGGGCTGTGTGTCTGGGGCAAGTCACTTAACCTCTCTGTGCCTTTGTTTCCTCCTCTGTAAAAGGAGGATGATAGTAATAGTACTTAACCTTTTAGGGTTATTTTGAAAAGCAAATGAAGTTTATATATGTAAAGAATTGAAAATAGCATCTGAAAAATTAAGTACCATATAATTTTGTGTTTGTTTTTCCCCTGGAATGTGCATCAAAGCCAGGACACCCACTGGCCTTTTCATTTACCTTCCTTCCTCTGCCGCCACCTTCACCTCCACCCAGACTGGCTCTGTTTCCATTTGTCCCTCAAGTGTGTCAAGCATGTTCTGGTTTGGGGCTCTACACACATTTTCATGTCCCAAAGCATTTTCTCCAGCCTTCAGTTTCAATGTTGCTTTTTCAGAGAGGGCTTCCTGACCACCTGATCGTCACTGAGATGCCACTTCCCCCCATAGTAATTCCAATGCCAGCCTGTTCTTTAGCTCCTTTGCACATTACCACATGTGACTTATGGTCACAAGTCTTCATTGTCACCGTGTCACGGTGGATAGTGTACTGGGAGCACACCCCTTCCTGTCTGATTCCACACATTGTAGATCTCAAGTCCAATTCCGGCAGTGCCAGGATGGGCTGGGCACTCAGTGAACATCGGTTCAAAGTAAGAATAAATGACTGACTTAATGATGTGCTTTTACAGAGTAGATCCAAAGAGGTAAGGGCGCCTTTCCCCCTTATGAGCTGGTCAACCCTGGCCCCTGCTAATCCCACTAGTATCCTGGCCTCTGCTAATCTCACTAGTATCCACTCCCTTTTATTTATTTTGTAATAGGAATGAATGAATGAGAAGTCAGGGAAATAATCACATGCCTCTTTTAGAGATGAGTGAGGTGCATCCTCGCCCTCTCCATTTGGTATCTCTTTAACTCTTTGGATTGGAGGAAGAAGCAAAGCGTATTCTCTTTTCTCCCAGCTCAGTAAGGTGGGGACACTTGCCATGTGGATGTGCCCCATCTACTGGTTGAATCAGGAGGCTGCATTCATAATGGATAGCAATGACCTGTGCAATTAATGCTGTCCATTCAGACTCTTTAAAATCAGCTGAGACTGTGCTAGGGTTTGTTTCATACTTTATCATCCTGCTGGCAACAAAATGAACCATGAAGCATGGATTGCTTACAAGAGCACACACTTGGGCATCTCTAGTGTCTAAAGTTTCATCAACGTTGCACAGATTCTATCGTGTGAACTTTGCAAGTTTGAAGCTACAGAGTTTCACACTAGTGTCCATGGGTTAAAATCTATAGTTTAACATCAGTGTTCACTGTTTAGCTGTCTCCTGTGTACTTTATGTTGACCAAATGCGTAGCAGTTAGCGAATAGCTTCTGTGCAAGATCTCTCAGGGACACCTGGACACCACACTCATTTTTTGGTCTACCCTTAGGGATCATGAGTTCTTAAGATAAAAACTTCAGGGAGCAAATGGAATGTTTTTATACTCCTTTCACACACACATCCAAAAATCAGGACTTAAATTGCCTATAAATCTCAATAAGTAAATTGGAGAAGATGGAATTTATCAGTTTGCTTAGAGAAACATTTTAAAATGACAAACTAGCCCCTTTGTTGATAAATGTTTTATGTCTTAGCTTCCATGTCTGAACACCATGGGTAAATTATGAATTAGCTTGTGGGCAGACTTAGCAAAGCGTGACCTGCAGGGTCTCCCAGCCAAGGGCTACGTGGATGTCGCTTCTGACACTACTGCTCTTTTGCTATTGTGTTGGGGTGTAGATGACTGTGGACTCATTGTCAGGGCTGGAAGGTATGTTTCCATGAGGACTCAGCAAAGGAAATAGTTTGGATGGGTATAGGGAGACCAGGCTATTTGGAAAGAAGCTCAAAATGTACTGTGTCAAGTTTGGGTAATTTTAAAGCCACATAAAATGCTTCATAGCAATGTCAAATCATTAGTTCTTATTGGTAAGACAGCTGCTTGCAGCATGTTTTTCTCCATCTGAGATGAGTTCGTTGTTTCTGACTCCAGCCACTTTACCTGTACCCCAGGGGTTGCTAGCTTGTGTGCCTACAGGGGCCAAGTAAGTGACATAATAAATGAGTCAAGCCAGCTCAGCTTCTGCCAATTTGCCATGAGGGAGTGCAGGTTCAGTGTTGCCAAATTCTCCCATTTTTCATGAGACACCTAAAATGTGGATTTTGACGTGAAATCTCATGATTTGAAAATGTTGGCAATTAATTTAAGAAAAAATGTTTAGATTCAGAATGAGCTAAACCAAATACATCTGTAAGCAGGATACTCCTTGTAATTCTTCAATTCACTGCCTCAGCTAGACAGCCCCTGGCAAAGATTCATCTATGCAATATGTACTCTTCTTTGCTTTACGGATGACACAACTGAATCACCAATTTCTGATGTTGAAAACATGTTAAATATATATGTATATGCATGTAATCAAAATATATGCTCAGTAAAACCAAAATACTTCCAAAGTAACAAAATAGACAATAACATCTCAGAAGAAAAAGGTTACTGGACACATTTCTTTGTTGAATGTATTTCTTCTGATTTTTGCTTATGATAGTTAGAACAATTCAGAAGCAGCATATGTATATAAACCCTGAATATAAATTCAGTTGGGTATTTTATATCTTTTGACTTGCACTAATTTACGAGGATTCACCTAACATGTCCATCCAAAAGAATCTCCCTCATACTACGCTCGTCAAATTTCCACGTCAGAAGTAGTGAGAAGAAGATGAGACCACCTTGATTTGGTACTATAAGTTTGAGTTTGCTCACTGTACATTATTTTTGTTTTTTCTTTTATAAAAATTAATGAGGTTGCTGACTTTTTCTCATTATTCCACAGTCTCTGCTGAGTCTCCCAAGGGGGAGGCAGAAAACTCAGTGGCTAGGTTTTATGCCTATATGTTTGCTCATTGAGATACAAGGTAACCTCAGATATATTGCAGTGCTACTCCAAAAAAAAAAAAAAAAAGTCTCCAAAAAAAAAAAAAAAGAATAGAAAATGTATTTTGTGGTCATATATATATTTTTGCCCCCAACTTTGTCTTCCCTTTTTTAATAAGAGATGAGAAGCCTTATAGGTGGTTTGACCTGGTCTGACCTCACGATATTATCTTTATTTTGCTGCACCAGAGGTTCTTGGGTAGCTCCTATAATCCCTAAATTAGTCTAGGAGGCAGACGGATGAAAACAGTGTCTTTGTTGGATGAAGTCTAGTTGTGGCTTTTCTTTTGTTCCTGGCTCCAATCCAAACTAATGCCTTAATAACTGAAATTCCCTCGTCCACCTCTCTCACCTTAGCAGTTATTAGAGTCAGCAGGAAGGGCTCATCCCTGGAGCAGAAAGATGCCTTCAGGGTGCTCCTCCTGGCCTGTGGGACCTGGGTCCAGACCCCACAGCAGTCAGTACTTGAAGAAGGTCAGAGGCCAGAACTCCTGGGTGCTCCTCCTCTGAGCAGCTCCCTCCCCTGGGCATGTATCCGGGCGTGCCATCCCAGCAGAAGCTCATGCTACTCCGTCGTAAGGCTGCCTCTTTCTGCAATTAAGTTGTTTCAGTATTTTCTATCATGGTTTTCTTTCACCCTAGAGATGCTCAATGTTAGGACAAAATACAGGCATTTAAGCTGCTCCTAGCATTTAGGGAGTTAGGGAATTTGGCTTTTAATTACTGTGAAAATATGATTATTTAGCGACTCAGCACCATCTCTACAGAGCCTGTAGAATTTTGTCACAACAGGAAAAGAGGCTCATAAATAAGTGCTAACATAGGTGAGTTGGCAGGTCCCAGGGGAAAGAACAGGTAAAATGAACTGGAACAATTTTAAGTATCTTTCATTAACTCTAATCAAGTTTTTAAGGCTTGTTTCTGCCACAGCTTTCCTGTCTGTAATATGGGTTAATGTCTCCTGCCCCTTGGCCGTGGCTTAGCAGGTGTGTGGAATCTGGAATGTTCTAATACAATCAGCGTGTTTAACTGAAGGTGCTTATCCATCCAGATATCCAGTCTTTAATCACTCATTTTTCCAGGCAGCAAGAGGTGCCAGCCTTTGTTTTGCAGAACATCCTATGGACTTAGTCTACATCACAGCAAGGTGTTTTTGACTTGTTGAGATGACTAGTGTGGTAATGTGTATTTTGCTTTCCCAAATGTACTTTAAATTTCTTGATGGCCTTTGCATCTACTGTCAACACTGCAGAAAATACTGTATCCCCAGCCCCCGTCCTGCTGAATATCTAGGTCCTAGCTTAATCTCACCTCTTAACTAGGTCAAATTCCTCTCCCATGCACTCTCACAGAACCACCAGTCTCGCTCCTTGGAACACTACCACAGCTGTTGGTTTTATTATATGATTAATCATTTACTGTCACTCTCCCCAAACAAGATAGCAAATTCCATAGGAAAAGGAACATGATTTTTTGTGTTTTGCATATCATTGTATTCTGACACTAGAACGCCTGGTGCTTAGTAGGTACACGGTGAGTATTATTGGTATATGGATGAATGAAATATCATTGTGTCCTACACTATCTGTTGTATATCTCTTCCCTGTTCTGTCCATATGACCTTGAGGACATGTGCACAGAGTAGGGACTCCACATAAGCTTATTAGGGAACTAAATCTCATGTTGTAGGTCTTGGCACCAATGCCCCATGGCTGGTTAGGAAAGTAAAATATAAATTCTTAGGAAGAAGCCTTCAGGTTTCTATATGTCGTTGGTGGTCTCGGCCAGAATAAAATAAAGCAAATGAAGAAGCATTTGTTTCCCACCTGCTTTATCTACGCCCCAGGACCTAGGAGTAATACAATAGATGGGGCTGACCCCAGTAAGGATATCATCTCTAATCCAGAGCTTCACCAAAGCTCCTGGCCCAATGCCAGGCATATCTTTGGTTAGAAGATGTGAATTAGTCCAGCAGATTTCATAGTGGTTCTCATGGTGTTACTCAAGACAGAGCTCAGTTCGCCAGCCAATGGGACATCTCCAAAAAGCATTATGGAAGGGAGTAGTATTTGGGCCCTGCAGTCAAAACGCCTCAAATCCCAGCTGCCTGCTTATTAAGTGAATTTAGATAAATTAGGTATAATCTTTAATTTCCTCTTCTAGAAAATGGGAGATAGAATACTACCTACCTCATAGGGTTGTTGGAAGATCAAATGGCCAGGTGGACATAAAGTGCTTTGCAGAGAGTTGGGCATGTAATAATTTCTCAGTAAATGTTAGCTGTGATCATGACCACCATTTTTATTCACTGCAGGAGTTTCCATTGTAGTCCCAGACCAGTCCCTATGGATGCTCTTCCATCCTACCCCTTTCAGACCATGCTGGGGCCCACGTGGCTTTGGCCCAGACTTTCACAAATCAGGACCCAAGCACAGTGTCCAATAGCAGCCCCAGTTACACTGCATCTTGCTTTATAATAACCAGCACCATGAGGGCCAGTTTGAACTGCCTGAAAATCCATACCATGCAGTGGTTCGGGGCGTGTGCGCTCTCTGTACACAGGCATTAAATAAATTCAATAATGCTGACAGTGTGCGTGTGTGCCCAGGCAGATTGCCCTGCTTTCTTAAATCATTGAAGCACATTTAATCTAATGGAACGTGTTATGATTTCAACAGCTTCTGAATAAAAAAAGTTGGAGAAGAAAAAAAAATCTGAAATGTGGCACCAACTAAAACCCCCATGTAGTTATTTAAGGCAACTTAAGCACTTCTGTGGAAACTGGGCTCTGTTGAAGAAATAGCCACTCCTTTTACAGAATGAAACTTCACTTTTTTTTTTTTTTTTGTCTTTTAAAAAATTCTTCCTTTTATTTTTAGATTTTGGGTAAGAATGGGACTCCAAATCTATTTTCAAGCTGTCTCTTCCTTTCTCTGCTCACTCAGAACTATCCTTTTTATCTTGGTTCTGCCCCTGGTGGTGTCTTGGGCAAGTTACTTGACCTCTCTTGACTGCTTTTTCTCATCTGGATATTTGGACTGCGTGATCTTTGTGGTGCCTTCCAGCTGTTAACATTTTTTTTGATTTTGTGATTTCCCTCCCTTGTTATTAGAGAAAGCACAAGTGTTGTGCCCTCAGCATAAGATAGGAAAGTATTCATTGATCAAGTTGAAAAATCTCCACTTTCCATGTTCCAGAACTCTTAAATTTGAGTGTGTAGAGTTCAGTTGTTTTCAGGCCACTTTCTGTGCTAAGGGTGGTTTGGGTTTTATTTCTGTTTTTTCTGTAGACCTTATTGGATGTGTGGCCGTTTGATTTCGGTAGGGAATACTGTGTCTTGACACACACCAATGCTCTTACCTTTGGCAGGTTTTGGAAGCCTGCAAGGCAGGTCCTGAGGCTGCCTGAGTCACCATTAATGAACCAAACTGCCTGAAATGCTCCAATGGTTGCCTTTTGGCACTTGGCAGGAAAATCCTTTTCATGTTAGTTTCAAGGTTGTCAGATATCATTATCCCCAAGTATTAAACATTTTAAAGAAAGGAGGCAGTGTGTTTGATTTATAGAATAATTATCTAGCTGTAGCTCTAACTTGGCTTTGGCAGTGGTTTTGCAAGCACTCGAAAATTAAATCCATTTTTTATGGCACTACAAGGTATTATCTCATAGCAAATGATAATTAAACACCTGTGAAATCAATTAGCCCTTTAAGCAGGGAAAAAAAGTTTTCCAATTATGTTTTCGCACCTCCAAAACTTTTATAATTCCAAAACCAACACTTGTGGAGAGGTATATGGTCGATTGGCTGTTGCTGGGTTAACTTTCCATAAAGATCATCCCTAAATTTTGCTTAGACTTGATCCAAGGAAGGCAGTTCGTGGTACCGGCGCCCTTCCGAAGAGCATGCAGTCGCCTTTGGAGCTGACTCTTAGCAGCTATCTATCTGACACGCAGCTGAGCTGTCAGCGACTCTACAAAGGAAGTTACTCACTTTGTGTTTTGATGCCAAGTTTTACTTGACAGTTTATTTAAAAGCCAAGATACCTTAATGGAAACCAAGCAACAAGACGATCTATGTGACAGAATTGCTCTCTCTTTAAGGGCTCCATAGCCAAGAGTTCTGAGCCATCTTCATTATAAATTCATACGCTGAAAACAGACTGATTGGTTAATAGCTGAAACCTAATACGGGGGAAAACTGGGACTCGCGGCTGGCCATTCAGCCCCACGGTATCATGTGCATTTAATCATCGGCTTTGGTAACAAATTAGCTATTCCAGATGCTTCTTTTGGAAAATGATCTGTACTTCTGAAGCAGTGGATGGATTTTGGGCATATGCCACAACAATTTGGGACTCAAAGAAGAGGAAAAAAGGAACATAAGCAATGCCAGGGCTTTGACATCTTCTACATTATGCCTCATATGTACAAAAACTGATCCAAGAAAATGTTTTACTTGTCCTTCCTAATATTTACAATTGCTTTAGTTTGCGTAAGGCTCTCATGTACACAGTCTTGTCAGATCCTCAGTAGACCTCGTTAGGTAGGCAAAACTGGTATGAGTGTCTCATTTTATAAATGAGCGTGGGTTCAGAACCGAAGTGACTTCCTTGAAATCAAACAGTTAAGGACAAAGTCAAGATGAGAAACTGTATTTTCTGAATATTAGTTTGTACACGTTTTATCCTATCATTTTACATAAACATCTCTGAAGATGTTCTTTCTTGAAAATTTTTTTTCTAAAGTTGTATTTAATGGGCTCTTGCTTTCCTAACAGATGGCATTTGGAGAAGTTGATGAATCTTAACATTAACTAGAGAAAGAAGGCTAGCATTGCATAAAACAAAGATGAAAGAGAATTTTTCTATATCCTTTTAGAAACTTGTCATAAGAATTATCCTTGCGAATATCACCAGCAGTTCGGACACTTTCTGACCTCACAAGCATTATAAACTCCTGAGAAATGGGGTGAGATGGGGTGAGGGTTGAATGATCACACATTTGTTCAACAAGTATTTCTTAAAAGATTACTATGGTCCAGGCACAGCACAAGAACAGGTAAGCCCCTGCTCTCATGAAGTTTTGGGGAGAAAGACAGTAAGCCAATAAAACAAGTACTTGTGTGAATTCAGACATCAGTAAATGCCAGGCCAGATGAAACAAGGCAATGGGAAGTGAGTTCCTGGAACACAGCTGGACTGTGCGAGCCTCTCTGAGGAGGGGCTGTTTGAACGCTGATAGGCATCTTGAGATAGATCCTGGAGAAGAATGTTCCAGGCAGAGGGCATAGCAACTGCTGGCAAGTGCAGGAGATCGTAGCTGTGGATGGTGAGTGAGGAGCGGGCAGAGGCCGGTTCTCATGGGGCCTGGCTGGCCAGGGCAAGGGGTATGAATATGATTCTAGGTGCCAGGAGGAACCACTGGAGGGTTTTCAACCTGGGAATGACATTTGAAAGGTGTCTGTGGCTGCTCTATGGAAAATGGATTTTAGGGAGATACCGTTGAACCTATTCTGTTTTGAAACTATTAAGAGCCAGGGTATGCTTCTTGTTGCTCTGCTCATGCTATTAATAGTTCTGAAGGAGGAGGAGAATTAAGGAGGTATAGGAAAGAGGGGTGTAAGGAGACTCTTGTTCCCCTGGAATTGCAAAGGTGTGAGTGGGTAGCTCTTGGAGGGCTTTTACATCATTGTTTCCCCAGCGCTAAGGGTGCTGCCTGGCATATAGGAGCCGCTCCATGTCCATTTGTCCAGTGAGTAAATATAAGGGCACAAAGGCATCCTTAAGGCCACTTGGCCCACCTCTCCCCAATCTGATACTTAAATTTTCTGGCTGTCCCACAGCCTCTTCCCAGAATGAGGCACCTGGGAGTTAACTAGCTCCTTAGTCAAGGGGACTATGGTAAACTTGGTCAGCTAGAGGAGGATGGAGAGGTGAGCCAGCTCCATAGACTCTCTCCCGTAGAGCAGGCACTATTCGGCTTTTGCCAAAGGAAATGGCAGAATGTAGACTTGTGGGCCTTCCCAATCCCTAAGGACCTCATGCAAAGGTCATCTGGTAAATCAACAATATGTGGCATCACATCTTCCACTGTAACATAGATTCTTATGTCCCATGGATCTATACATTTATGCATTCACACACCCAGGTGGGAATGTTTAAACTTTGCATAGACAACTAGCTTCACACAATTCTCATATTACGTTGAGTGTCCTAGAAGTTCTCGAGGATGTATCATCTCAGCCTATGCAGAGTTCTGAGGTCTTGTTTTTGTGTTCAGTGTAAAAGGCTCAGGAATGAAGTGACTCTGACTGTCAAAGTCACCAGGTGGAGCCCAGAGATGCCAACAGTGGCAGAGGAAATGGGAAGGTGAGGTTCATGGAACCAGCCATCATTCCATAAACTGTAATTGGATTTGTAAGGTGTTTTATAATCACTTAAGTGTAGGGACCAGACAAAAGGCTTAAGCAGTGACAAGAATGTAGGACACCAGACAGCATCTGCAAAGTGCCTACTCTGGGGACGAGAACAGTAGGCCTTCCAAACATCCTCCTAATCCAAGGCCTGATCAAGGCTGGCCTTACTAGAAAGGATGTCTTGGATCAAGAAGAGAAGTGGTCGGAACATTGTGTTGAGCTCAGTTTTTTTCTGGGAGTGAAGAGAGAGGAGTTGTCGCCTTTGGATCAAGGCAGTGTTTGTCATCGCAGGAGCTGTGAGAAGGTTCTACAGTTGTTATTCTTCAGCTCCAACGTGGAGGAAGACCAGGAGAAGGTTCAGTTTGAATAGTGCTGCACATGTGTTCAACTTGATTTGCAAATCATGCTATTTATCAGGGCTGGTGAAACACATTTTTCACTCTCATCAGTGTGCACAGAGAAAGTGAAATTTTTAAGCTGCCAGGACTATAGAAATAATGACAGAGAAAGGTTAGAGAATGCACAAAAGGAAGACAAAAAAAATTAAAAGAACTATTTTCCATTCCCTAAGTAAGTTGGGTTTGGCCTAAATGTAAGAATGAAAATCAGCCTTGGAAGGCATCATCAAGAGGCAGATTGTGGGTTTTAGCTAGAGATTGTTGTAATGAAGGGCTTGTATCTCTTCTTTGTCTCCTCCTTGCTTCCACGGCCCTCAAACATCAAAATGCAAACTGGCGGGCACCCAGCACTTTTCATCCATGTAACAACTCTCTTTTGAGTGGCTACTGGAGTCCAGGCCCTGGGATAGGTGCTGGGTCAACAGAAAGTAGGACCAAGGTCCTGCCTTCTGGAGTCCAGGGGAAGGAAGATTTAAAAAAAAAAAAAAAATGGGCAACTTAATGCAGAGTGGACAATAGAGTCAGCACCAGGTGCCAGAACTCCAGGGATCAGGGAGGTTTCTTCCAGGCAACAGGAGTGGAAGTTAAGCAGAGAAGGAGAAAGGGGTGTGTCAGGGAGAAGTGCCCCTCTCATAGCTCCCTCCCGGGACTTGGCTAGTCCTAGGGGAAGAGCTGCCATCCGAGGACAGACGTTCTGCACTGCCTGCCCTGTGCTGGTCTTCTCAGGCTTCAGTGCATGCTTCCTGGCCCCATTCCACTTGGCCAGTCCCTGTGGCTCGGAGCCTGGTGAAAGGTTAATGGTGAGATAATGACCTGGGGCTTCCCCATCGCCACAAGGCCTCTTCTGGACCCATTTATCCATCCCAGGTCATTGTTGCTGCTGGACCTCTTATTGTTAATCCCTTCTCTTTCCCCCTGTACCCAGGTAGCCCTTTATTTAGCATTTTCAGAAATGCTTTATTTCTACCCAGAGAATTTAAACCCACATGTCTTGGAATTGCATTGATCTCAGAATAGTTTTGAAAGTTGGTATTGCCGAGCATAAAAGCTGATGCCACAAAGCCTTACCCCTTTCAGAAAGTGTCCTGAGATTAATATCACGGACACAATGTATTAAACGTCTCTTATTTTCACCTTTGCTGGCACCGTGTTACTCCTTCCTTCCAGGCAGCTCTGAAAGACGACAGAGCACATCGTGGATCCCACCTTCCTCCTACAAACCCCACGAAACCTTCGACACTGCTTCATCGTCTTTTAAATGGGGCCAATAACGTGTATTTTCCATGGTGGTTGTAAAGATAAAATACAGTAAAGACTACAGACAGTGTAGCACAGTGGCCCACCCGTAGGAAACAATAAGTGGGGGTATGATTACGATAATTGTCATCATTAATGGCTGTCACATTTTTTCACTTGCCTTTGTATATTAGCCATTGAGCAGGATATGAGGTGGGTCTTCTACCTCTTTTGAAGTACGAGGTGCACCTGGCACATGCTGTATTCATCAGTATGCACAGGCAGCAACTGCCACCTACTGTAAGTTTCAAGTTCTGAACCGTCAGTAGAGTTGCAGGGTAAGGATAAGTGGGAGAGGTTAGAGTTGATAGGGGATTATCACCCAGTGCCTTCAGACAGGACATTTGATACCAAGGACCCTTCTGTCTTCTTTTTTGTGAAAGGCAGGTGTAACCATCCCACCGCACGTGTGGTTGTGAGGCTGCCATGTGATGTTTGTTGCTGTAAACACCTCTCAAAGGGGCCTCCCATCCCAGCTCCCAAAATGTGACCTCCTTCCCTTTCCTGTGTTGGAATGGAGTTTATAATAAATGAACATAAAAAGGAGACTGTCTCCTGTGGGATGGCAAGAAGTGTGAAAGGGCGAATATAAATACCTGTCCCTGATTTCAGCCAAGCATCGTTCTCTGCAGTGGACAGCTTTGGATCGGCAGCCTCATGCCCAGGAGCATCCCAGAGAAATAAATTCCTAATTCCTGGCATGACTAGGTGCCCCGGTGGTTCTAGCAGCAGGCAATGCTCAAAGGTGCAAAAAATTGCCTGTAAAGAATTGCACCACCTCCAAATAGTGAGGGCCTTCCCACTGGGGGGCACCGAGCGTCCCTGAGGCTGTAGCCAGTCTGGTCAGCTGTGCCCAGCACCACGCGTTTGTGTAGCTCATTTGCATTTACCTGACCCTGGCATACAAAGCAGCTCATTCATGTGCACAGAGAGACTGTCTGTGAGCAGCTGTCATGAAATGACGTTCAGCAAGTCCAGTGAATTCTCAAAGACACCAGGAGCTTATCCTTTTCCATGTTGAGTATTTTCAAGACAGCTAATAAAGAGATAGGACACTGGCCAGTTGGACCCATTTTCCAGCTAAAAGATTGGCTCCCACTTATGTGTTTCTCTGTTTAACAATCTGTGCCTTGGGCCAATTTCATATTATGTGATATAAACTTTAGAGTTTTCTTAAAAATAATTGAAATTTTATGTTAAATCTGTAAAGGGTCTAAGGCACCATGGTAAGTAAATAACAGAACACCATCTTAGCCTGAACTCCTGGTAACGACCTGGGTGAGGTTTTTTTTTTTTTTTTTTTTTTTTGGAGGCAGAGTCTCCCTTTGTCACCTAGAGTAGATGCAGTGGCATCATCCTAGCTCACTGCAGCCTCAAACTCCTGGGCTCAAGCAATCCTCCTGCGTTCTCCTCCCAAGTAGCTGAGAGTACAGGCATGTACCTCTGCACTGGCTAGTTTTTTTTATTTTTAGTAGAAACAGAGTCTCACTATTGTTTGGGCTGGTCTTGAACTCCTGAGCTCAAGCAATCCTTCTGCCTTGGCCTCCCAGAGTTCTAGGATTACAGACGTGAGCCACTGCACCCAGACTATGGGTGAAGTTTTGAGTAGGAGAGAAAGGGTCCTTTTAAATGGGAGCTGTTTGTTGCCAATGCTAGGAACTAGGTGAACTGCTTAGGACTTGGCCTCATCAGAAAAACTGATTTTAGACACTGCATGTTGCATGGGCTGCCCAAGGAGGCAGCATGATATAGTGGAAAGAAAATGGCCTCTGGAATCAGAAAGCCCAGAATTGGAACACTGATGCTCCTGGTCCTAGCTGTGACCTGCATTGGCAAGGTTTTTGAGTTCTCTGAACTTAGTTGCTTCCTTATGAAGCTGAGTTATATAAAGTCCTGAGGATACTGTTGGTAACATGCCGCTCTTCTGCTTAAGCCCTTCAGTGACTCCTGTCACCCGCACAGGATGGTGTCTGAGCTGCAGGAGACAGCATACAGAGCCTTCCCAGTGGGACCAGCTGGACCAGCAGCTTCACCTTCCCCAACCCCGATGTTGCCCACCCCAAACTCGGTGGTTTCTCTTACCTTGGTGCCTTTGTTCCTGCTGTCCTATCTCTACCCCCAGAAATGCCCATCACTTCCTCTTACCCCTTTACCAGGTTGTTTCTTGTGCCCCCTTTAATGCTGAGCTCAGAATCTCACTCCTCTGGGATCCTTCCTAGCTTCTCATTCCCAGCTGTGGCCATTGCTTCTCTTCTCTGTATACCCCCCACCTCCACGTCACGTGTCCATCCTAGCACTTCCCTCGCTGAATAAGAATCATTTGATAACATATCTGTTTTTTCCACTGGACAGTGAGCTCCCTGAATAGTGCCCGACACGTGGTAGGCATTCAACTAATGTTTGCTGAACCAATGAAAGCAGCAAACTGGAGGTGCTCAAAGGATGTGAATTTTTTTTTTCCCTCATCCTAGTGCACTTTATGGAACTACAATAGTCATAAGATGTTTTTGTTTTCCTTCTTTTTTTCTTAAGGGATGTGAGTGAAACTTGGATATAAGCAAAGATTAATTACTTATGAGGATGGGGACTGGAGGGAATGGATCAGCTGTAGATGTTAAGTTACTTTACAAATAAATGCTTGAGACAAACTGTAACAACATCATGGGGAGACTAGAATTGTGTGAGTCAGATGAGAGGCTGGATCACTTGCTTCTTTTGCTGACTCTTTGGTTAGCAAAAAACAGGCTCATGCAGCAGATGTGCATGCTACAGAGAGATTGTGGGAACCACAGGAGGACCTGTGAGCACAGTGCACCAGCTACATCCTTGTCTATGTAGCTTTCGATAATAAGGCAAAGTCCTTTCAATTAGAAGCTGCTGTTTCCTTGTGATTCACAGCTTCTGTTTTCATTTTCCTTTAAAGGATCTGTTCCACATTTGTCTTTTGGCTCTGTCTTTGGGAGTCTAGTTTTTTCTTTAGTTTTTTTTATGTTTATATTCCTCTCATGCTGATATAATTTACCATAATAACTTGCAATTGCATAGTGCTTTACCGTTTACACTGCATGTACATGATTTCATTTGATCTTCGTAACTCTGAGGCTCAGAGAAGTGAAATGATTTGCATGGGGTCATACAGAAAGTGGTAGATCCAGAACCCAAATTCCTCATCTCAGATTTTCTAACTTGAAATTGGCTGTGTTTTCCATTATAGTCTGTTGCCTTCCTTCAGCCATAATGACAATAGCTACCATTTATGGATTGCTTCTAATATGCCTGGGTTTTAGTTAAAAATATATCATTCATCCTCACACTGTAGGTATCATCCCCATTTTGTCAACCAGGAGACTAACATTAAACAAATTAAACAACTTTCCCAAGGATCACTCAGCTTGTAAGTAGCTAAGCTGGAATTCAAACCCAGGTTTGGCTGCCTGTAAAGCTGTTTTGTCCTTAAGCTTTTAAGTACTACACTCTTAACTACCATGCTAGTGGTTCTCAAAATTTAGGGTGCATCATAATTACCTGGAGGGCTTGTTAAAACACAGAATTCTGGGCTCTTCCCCCAGAGTTTCTGATTCAGCAGGTTTGGTTGAGGCTGAGAATTTGCATTTCTACCAAGTTCCTGGGTGTTGCAGCTGATGCTACTGGCTGGGAGAATACGCTTTGAGAGCCCCTGCACAAGGCCACGCTGGTCCTACTTCCCCAGCTGCACAGAACTGCTGCCAGCAGAAACATGTTTCATATGGAGGGGAAAGACTTCAATTATGCATTATTGCGTAGCCCAGTTTAAATGGGGTGCATTCCATATATTGTTCAGTACAACTTTAAAGAGAAAATTAGTATGGCCATAGAGAGGTACTGGTTGCTAGGTTAAATTCAGGGTCATATCATTTTTACTGCATTTTTCTTTACAGTCATTTATGAAAACTCTTCTACCTTTTGTGATTCATTACCTCTACAATGGGGGAACTTAATGCCCATTTGAAAAGGCTAACAAAACCATATATAAATTAGAGCTGAAAATTCTCTGAAATTAGTTGTCTCCCTCATCATCTTACCTTCTTGCTTAGGATATCGTGTGTTTATCTTTTGTTTTTAAGTAGTATGTGACTATAATGTGACTCACATTTCTAAACGTAAGCAATAGGGGGGAATTAGTCCATCTAAAAAGATTGTACCCCTCATTTGACCCAGCAAGTCTCCCTGTCTTTCTTCCCTACTCCCGACCAATGTTAACCACTGACCATTCTCTAGCCCTATAATTATGTTATTTCATGAATGTCATGTAAATGAGAAATGCAGTATGTACCCTTTAGAGATTAGCTTTTTCACTCAGCATAATTTCCTTAAAGTTGTGTATGCCAAAAGTTTGTTCCATTTTATTGCTGAGAAGTATTCTAGGCTATGGATGTACCACAATTTGTTGAATCATTCATGCACTGAAGGACATCTGGGTGATTTCCAGTTTGCAGCTATTACAGGTAAAACTACTGTGAACATTTGTGAACAAGTTTCTGTGTGAAAATCAGTTTCCATTTCTGTGAGATAAATGCCCAAAAGTGCAATTGCTGGGTCATGTGGTAAATCTGTTTTGAGTTTGAAAAAGAACTGCCAAACTATTTTCCAAAGTGGCTGTACCATTTTACCATCCTCCCAGCAATATATGAAAGGTTCTAATTTCTTTATGTCTTCATCAGTGCATGTTCTTATCTGTTGTTTTGATTTTAGCCATCCTAGTGGGTGTAAAGTAATATCTCTTTACAGTTTTGATTTGCATTTCCCTAATGACTAATGATGTTGAGTATCTGTTCATGTGCTTATCAGCACTTTGTATATTTTCTTTGGAAAAATGTTTTTCCAAATCCTTAGTCCACTTTAAAATTATTTGTCTTTTTGTTGTTGAGTCAGAAGAATTCTTTACATAATCTAGATAAAATTTCCTCATCATACCATATGATTTGCAAATATGTTCTATATTTGTATGGTTTTTTTTGGGTTTTTTTGTTTTTTTACTTTCTTGATAAGAGCTAGGGGGATGGAGAACCCGGTCTCTCTGACTGTCCTGGCCCAGAGTAAAGCTCCCATGAGGCAGAGCGCAAAGGGCTTGGCAATGCTGCAGGTGATGGCCCAGGTACCATGTACTCAGTTCTTGCTGAGATTTGGTAGATTTTCTTGAACAAATGTTTCTCTATTTGTCATTATGTCCTTGGGACAATTTCCAGAGACTTTAAATAAATGTTTTTATAATTTTTACTAGTTAAATTGTTGTTTTGCTGGGGAGAGTGTCAATAGGGTTCTTTGTGTTTATTCTGGAAGGCCTTCCAAAATTTCTTCTTGTAATGCAAACATCCCCAGGAGATTTTATTAATACATCTTCAATTCAAGTCATCAGCATTTTCTGGTTGTCATGTGATTCCTTGGTAGATCTAACAACTAGAGAACAACTCCTCTGGACTACTTCTGCAGGCATGGGGTGGTGTGATGTAGAATTTCTTGAAAGAATGATCAAATAAATCAATGTACTCAAGCATCTAGAAGGAGATAGACGTGGAATGTGAGAGAGCAGCAGATCGGGCTGAGTGGGAGAGTACCAAACACGTGGCCAGCCTAGGACGATCGTCTAAGTCACCTGTGGACATCATCACTCCCTCAGTGAGAACACACTGATGATTTATAGGCTCGCTGTCCATAGAGCCCAAAAGAAAGGCTGGTTCATGTTCTGAGCATGCTTAGAATTCGGAGTGAAAATTATTGTTATGTGTGTATATGTTCTGTGTGTGTCTATATGAATACACACATGTTAGACACATGTGTACACACGAGCAGATATCTATATATACATATATACACACACACAGTGGGCGTGGCAACTTTCAAAGCAGTGGCATAAGAGGACATTCCTTTTTCTTACCTAAAAACGATAACGTAGTAATCGAATGTTAAAACTGGATCTTTAGTCCTCTAGCCCAGCTGGGTCATTTTGCAGTTGAAGAAACTGAGGCCCAGAAAGTTCATGTGTTTTGTTCGTAGTCTCACCTACTGTGTTCCTAACTCCTGCAAGGGTGAGTACTTTTCCCACATCTCATATGACCTATTACGTGAATGAACGCAAGCTCCACTTGTGTCAACTTGATTTGCTATCTCAGCAAATAATCCTTCTATTCAACTGTTTAAAATCAGCACCCTAGTATAACTGCCATTTGAATTTTTCCTGTAAGTTTTCTGCCCTTCTTCTCCCTCTAACTATACCCTCAAGTAAATTCTGCAACTGGCAACTTTGAAACTTGTTACAATTCAGAACTTTAATAGGGTTTTACATTTTTAGTAGCCTAATGATGAGGATGTAGGACCTTCTGTGCTAGTCCCCCAGGGCTTTCTATTCTGGGCATTTATTAAACCTTGCTGTAGTCTGAAGCATATTCAACCTTTCTGTATTAAAAAAATTCAATTTAAACTTTATACATATATTTGTGTGTGGGTGTGTGTGTGTGCGTATACACATTTCCCTCTTCTCCATCTATAAGGGAGACATTCAGACGTAACCAACATTTGGACTTGAAGATACCAGTCAATTATTTTTCTGTATTTGGTGAGGAAAAAGAAGTAATTTATCCTCATAATTTAGGTTTTTTTAATTTAGCTAAATTTGAGTCTTCTTAAAAATCTTTTTTACTTTGAAGTCTATTTTGCAATTTAATTAATGCAGCAAGGGTTTTTTTATTTCACTCTCAATGGAGATAATCTTAATCCATTCACGGTGACCTTTTCTTGTGCAAATTAGTTGTACACGCTTGTTTAAGCAAATGGTCCTTTGCATGATGTCTCTTCTTAATGACGGGTTTATAATTGAAAATTGGCTTACTCCCATATGCCTAGTTTGTATGAGAATATAAAAATAGATGTGGACTTTAAAAATATAAATGTATATATCAATATCCCAAAAAGAAGAAGGAAGAACCCAGTGCCTTCAGGCTATGATTAAATTAGACTATTAGAGTCAGAGAATGCTGGTGACATATGCTACTGTCAAAGTCACACCTGTCTGCTCAGCATTGGAAGCTCTTGAAAAATGAGAGTGATTTCATCTTGGCTGTTAGAATCAGGGCCTTCACAGGACACGAGCCATCTCAACTTTTCTTAAACTGATAATGTACTTGAAACTGTGTATATAGGAATGTGTTTGTGAGAATCACTTTAAAAGTGACAGTCCTAAACAAAAAGAAATGCTTTTTATCTTTCCTAAACTTCACTGGCATAAAGAAACAGGTGACACTCATGTTATGTTTTGTATTTTTTCAAAATGGAGAAACAGTGTAATAACATTAAATGGTATTTGAGTAAAAGAAACAATCGTCTCTTCAGTTTCCCATACCCCCATTTAGGATTGTTTTTGCTTTTCTCTTGCTATTCCTCTTTCGCCATTTCTTAGGCTAGCATCCTCCCACCTCACCTCTCGTTTCTCCTGTAAGTCATGCCAGCCATTCTTTTACAGGAATATTTCTTGGAATGTTCTTGATTAAATGCAGAAACTCCATCTTGAAGGAGAAAACAAATGTTGTTTTATGCTTGGGATAGAGGTTTCCTGAGTAATTTTTTTTTTTTAAACTTCTGATATTTTTTTTTCTTTATTGAAGTATACTTTATATATCATGGCTTTACTCCACTTTAAGTGTACAATTAAATAATTTTCAGTGAATCTACCGAGGTGTACAGTTAATCACATAAATCAGTTTTTGAGGAATTCCTTTCCCCTATTGAGACCCCTAATTCCGCTCCCCAACTACTTTTCAAGCATGTCCCCTCTTTGTGGTTTTGATTTCCATTTCCCTGATGATTAGAGAATTGTTTTTCATATGTTTCTTGGCTATTAGTCTATCTTCTTTTGAAACATTTCTGTTCATGTCCTTTGCCCACTTTTTAGTGGGGTTGTTTGATTGTTTCTTGCTGATTTTCCTGAGTTCTATATAGATTCTAGTTATTAGCCCTTTATTGGATGTATAGCACGTGAATATTTTCTCCCACCCTGTAAGTTGTCTGTTTACTCTTGTAATGGTTTCCTTGGCTGTGCAGAAGCTTTTTAATTCTATCAGGTCCCATTTGTTTATTTCTGTTGTTGCTGTGATTGCCTTTAGGGTCTTCTTCATAAATTCTTTGCCTAGGCTGATATCTATAAGAGTTTCTCCAACATTTTTTTCTGAATTCTTATGGTTTCATGCATTGGCACGGATGCAGAGAGATAGGAACACTCATACACTGTTGGTGAGACTGAAAACTAGTACAACCTTTATGGAAAGTAATATGGAGATACCTTAAAAAACTAAAAGTAGAACAAAGTAGAACTACCATTTAATCCAGCAATCCCACTACTGGGTATCTACCCCGAAGAAAAAAAGTCATTCTATAAAAGAGACATCTGCACTAGAATGTCTATAGCAGCACAATTCACAATTGCAAAGATGTGGAAACAACCCAAGTGCCCATCAATACATGAGTGGATTAATAAAATGTGGTATACGTATACCATAGAGTACTAATCTGCCACCAAACAGTGGTGAACTAACACCGCTTGTATTTCCCTGGATGGAGCTGAAGCCCATCCTTCAAAATGAAGTATCATAAGAATGGAAAAACAAATACCACATGTACTCACTATCAAATTGGTACTAATTGATCATCACTTATGGGTACGTATGAAAATAACATTCGCTGGGTGTCGAGTGGGTGGGAGGGGGTAGGAGGGGATGGAAAAATTTATACCTAATTGGTGCGGTGTGCACTGTCTCGGCAGTGGGCATGCTTGTAGCTCTGACTCAGGCGGTGCAAAGGCAATATATGTAATCTAAATGTTTGTACCCCTGTGATACTTTGAAATAAAAAAAGACTATGAGATTTATATGAACTCCTGGATTATTAAACGATATACAGGGAGAGGGCAAAGACTATAATTTTAATTCAAAACTTAATTGGTATAATAGAAAGTTGGTAAAAAGGAAATGCATTAAATATGGTCTATTTTAAAGAAGATATTAATATGTAATATATCTGCATTGCTCCTGAAAGGGTTAAAAGCAATGAGCTGCTGCAAGTAGTTTGCTGGGTTGCTTTAAAGCCCATGGAAGAGATCTGAATTGTAGAAAAGCAATTCTTGTATTGCTCCAAAGACATATCCTAGCAGAACTAATGGAAATAAGTATGTCTTTCTCAGAGAGACAGTTTAGTCTTAGAAGTAAAAACAGATAAACTCTGAGAAGACCATACAATATAGTTTGCATTTGTGTCATTGGAGGTGGAACAGTTTAAGAAGAGGAAGGAAGGAATAGCTGTGCAGAAAAGAGAATCACATTGCAAGTGCAGAGTGCAGAAGAAAAAAAAAAAACAGAACGGAAGAAAAAAAATAAAGAAAGGGAAAAGAAAACACTATAAATATGTTCAGAACAAATAGTGAATCCTAGCAATAATAGCAATATTATTAGAGAAAGAATCTATCAACACCTTAAAAGTACATAGTATTCTGGATTCATAATATAAGTCTATCTGAATCTGCTTCAAAGTGGGAAAAGGTTCTAATTCTTCATTTCACTGAAGTATTACCAACTCACTACCAAGAAACTTATGAGTGAAAACCACTTTAAAGAATATAGTATAGTATATAGTATAGTATGTTTCATTTTACATATTTTATTGTAATTGTTTAGTTAATATGATTTAGAACTTTAAACAACAATGATTATTATTAGGCCTTTTATAAAAAGTAAGATCTCTGATTCTTTATTGTGTGTATTTCCTGTGAATAGATAGAGCTCATTGTTCACGAAATTGATAGGGCACTCAATTGCTGGGTAGAGAAGAGAAGGGAGAATTATTAATTGTTGCATAAGTAGAGATTCTTGCACAAATACCATTATCAAACCCTGTTATTATAGAGTTAACAAGTTTATAGAGCATTCCTTCATATTATATTCCTGAAATATATAATGAGGACTTACAATATTCCAGGCACTGTTTTAGGGGCTTGAAATATATCAGTGGACAAAATATTAAAAAAGACCCCTGCCTGCCCTTGTGAAATTTACACTCCAGTAGGGAAACGGTGGGATAAAAGAAACAAACATTAAAGAAACATTACAGGAGGCTTAAGGAACAGAGAGCACAGGGGCTGAAGGTGGGGGGTGCAAGAGCAGAGTAACAGGGCTGAAAGTAGAGATTTGTGTAAAGATTTGAAGGATGTGAAGGAATTCAGCACATGGATATCTGGGGAAAGAATGTTCCTGGTGGAGAGAACTGCTACAGCCAAGACCCTCCTTTGTGGGCAGCATGTTAAACTGTGCCGGGAACTGAGGAGGCCGGGATCACTGGAACAGGAGAGAGCAAGGCTGGGGGAGTGTGAGATGTGACCACAGCCACTGTAAGGAATTTTTCCTCTTCTGTTTGAAATGGCTCCCTACGGCAGGGCTTAGTACAGGGAGTGACATGATGGGATGTATTTTAGCACATCATCTGGATGCTGTGTAGAGAGAGCTGGAGTCAGGGCAAATGAGGACAGCTACAGATCTATGCAGTTCACTGTAACGAACCAAGGGACAAATGAGGAGGCTGGGGTCATTGGTGGTGGAGGCGACAATGGTGAAAACCTAAAAAATTCCAGGTGTATTTTGAAAGTGAAGCCAAGAGGATTTCCTAATGGGTTGGATGTAGGCTTGTGGGGGAAAGAGAGGAGTCGAGAATGAGTCTGAGTTTTTTGGCCTGAGCAACTGGAAGGATAAAGTGAGATGCGGAAGGCTGTGGATGCAGCAGACTCGGGCCATGCACTAAGCAGTTTCATATTGGATTGATTATTTTACATATTTTATTTTATATATTATTCAGGATGATCTTGTGAAATCTATCTCCATTTCACAGACAAGAAAATTAGAGTTTTCCAATAGTGCCCAGGCTTTATAAGGATAATGGCAAAATTGCTAATATTGTAGTTCAATATTGGGACTAATAGAGTTAAGAGAGTCACATTCACATTATCTCATGCAAACGTTTTCTAAAATAATGAAAATTTACTCTTTTCTTCTTGTTGTGAGCATACTACTATGTTATCCCACTGCTGTAAAATGCCATCTAGTGTGTGAGTCATTATCAGAGAACAGACCTGAAATTCCAGCATTCCCCATCTTCAGTTGTTAAAACAATCAGACACACTTTCTTTCACAAGCCCTCCTTCATT
Source organism: Lepilemur ruficaudatus (assembly GCA_963574885.1). NCBI lineage: Eukaryota > Metazoa > Chordata > Mammalia > Primates > Lepilemuridae > Lepilemur > Lepilemur ruficaudatus. The sequence continues at coordinate 23,540 of CAUYRT010095247.1, forward strand.
CACCATCATGGAACTATTATTATCCACTTCTGTTATCCTTGCAATATTCTTTGATTGATTTGCTAATAACTTAATTTCTCATTTTGTCATCTGCAGACATTGTATACTAATTGTATTTAATGGACTGTGAGTTACTGAAATATTTAGAGTTATTGCTAGTAAATGCGAAATATGCTTACTGATAGAATATAAAAATAAGCAACTGGTAAACCAATGAAGATGTACATTATCTGGGATCATTGATCTTATAAAAGTTTAATGGAGGCTAGAAGAAATATGTCATTACCTTTCTGAGGAACTAAAAAAATGGTAGGCAGATTGATGTAGAAAGCTAATATTTGAATATACTGAGAATCATTTTGTGTTTCACTGATAATTTTTAAATTCATTATAGCAAAGATTAATATCTTCCCCTGGTTGATTTTACAACCAAAACTCATCATATTTGACAATATCCAGAGATAGTTTTCTCTTCATTTACTCTTCCTATCCTTTGATGCATACATTTGAGCATATTTGTTGGTATTATTATAAATAACCTCTATCAAAGTAGAAATTCTACTCATTCACCTTTATTGTCAGTGAAACTTAAATGTCCAAAAGATACTTCTGGTTATTAATATTTTTCACTTACTTTTTATCATACAACTTGCTAAATTATTGAGTTCTTAAAGCTATTTAAAGAAACAATTTTTTTTAATTTCAAACTTCTTTTCTACACCTGTTATGAGATTTTGATTCAACATAACACAAGTAGGCAAATGAGGATGATATATGTGGCAAGAAAAAGTATATTCATATGATTATTAAATTGTACTAAGATAAAAAATTGGTGTTATTGGTAGAAAATAAGCTTTGATAATAAGTAATAATTATAACCACATCCTTGTTATATGCAGTATATTTTTATACGTTACCTCAAAATTTTAAAATGATACTGTGGCTTAAGTACAACTGTCTTCATTTTACAACTGAGTTAACAGAGGATACAGACATGTCAGAGTCACATGGCAGGAAGAGGCAGGAGAGATTTTACTGGGGTCTCTATGATTCTGAGGTTGGCAGTCTTTTATGGTATACCTCACTGATTCTTTAGGATGAAACAGTCTGTGCTACCAAGATTTCTAAGGAGAAAGTGGAAGATGGCTAAGATGTATAGAATGTATCCTTGAGATGATAATAAACCCTTGAAACATTTGAATACGGAAGTCATAAGATAATTATAGTATTATAGGCAAATTAATTTGGCCATGATATGCTGTTGAAATTGGTGGTAGGACAGGAAGGGAGAAAAGGGTTAGCTGATTACTACTCTACTCTAGCTATGAGTTGATAAATATAGGGCTGGTAATATAAATGAGGAAGAAGAATAGATTAAATTATTTTTAAAGAAATGGCAACAAGTTTGATGACAGGCTAAATGTAAGTAGAACGAAAGCCGAGAATGACTCTAAGGTTTTATATGTTACAAATGCTCCAGATGCTATTTTTGACTGCTACCATCCACTTAAATTATCTTGTGTAAAACCATTTATTCTGTCTACTTCAGGGGATTCTTGTAGAGATTATAGGACATAGGGTCTTCTAAACTCCTTTACAAACAGTTAAAGCCCTACCAAATATGATGTGGCTTTTTTATTGACTTAAAAAGTTACTCAAAGAGAGTTATTAATACTCAAAATGGTATTGCCACCTCTATATCACTCCTGAGAAATCAATATTATTCAGGTACATGACATTTTGACAAATCTTCAAATTAAAATAAGACAAAATAAAATAGAATAAAAACACATTGTCAGTGTTATCTCTCTCTGCATAGAGCAGATGTGAAAAGCAAATTCTCTATAGAAAGCCTAAAATATAATGAATATGAGAGAAAACACAATTAAAAGTAGAACCAAGTTTCTATATTAAATCAACATATTTTGATAAGGAAAAATAATCACTATTTAATATGATGTTTTAACTAGATCAAAAATGATATATGTTTTAAACATAACCCGCCTATTGTCACAGAGGTTTAAGGAAATTCTGAACTGTAAAGAACAGTTCTGGGACACCAAAGTGACCATAATCATTGATTTTTTTTTTTTTGAGTGAAATAGCCCCTAATTTAACCCAGTCCACAGTTGTTTGTGAGATATGTACAGAATTGTTAGGCTGATGAGAATCTGAGATCTAGGCCAGGCTTGGAGGTAAGACAATAGAACTTCTGAGAGAAACTTAATTATAAGTGAAAAGTTGGGGCCACACTCAGCAGCCAGTCTTAAATGATGAAGAGAGCATTGATTCTGCTTATAATTTAAAAGCTATTTCTTGTCAATTCCTAGTTAGACCATCCTTGAAAGATCTATGAAACATACAGAAGAGCCAGGGTGTGTAATAAAGAAGAAAATAGTATGGGGGCAACAATATCACTGTAGAAAAGGCCACTGAAAGAAAGGGCTGCTACCCAGAAATGAATGAACAGGTTCAGTAATCCAAAGGAGCCTTTGCCAAAGGCACAGATGTGGACAGCAAATCCTGAAGTGCAGAACTAGGAAGGGGCTTTTCTTAGTCCGTTCAGGCTGCTGTAACAAAATACTGGAGGCTAGGTCAATGGCAAACAGAGATGTATTTCTCTCAGTTCTGAAGCCTGAGAAGTCCAAGATTAAGGCACCAGCAGATTTGGTGTCTGGCGAAGTGTACTCTCTGGTTCTTTGGTTCATAGATTGTGCCTTCTGGCTGTGTCCTCATAAGGAAGAATGAACAGGGTAGCTCTCTGGGGCCTCTTGTATAAGGGCACTGATCACATTCATGAAGGCTCTGTCCTCATGATCTAATCACCTCCCCAAAGCTCCACCTCCTAATACTATCATCTTTGTAATTAGGTTTCAACATGTGTATTTTGAGGGTATATAAACATTCAGATCATAGCAGGGCCAGTGGAACACAAAAATGAGTAATGGCAGGAACACGATCAGAGAAAACGTAGAGGATTAAGTAAATCATGTGCCCTCTCCTACCTTGGTCTCTTTGAAATAACTCAGAAGAGTATTGGGGAAGGAAACAAGGATAAAACCAGATTCTCTACTGAAACAGTTGATGAGTGCTAAATCTGTTAATTTGGGAGTCTTGCTCTAAATATTACACACCTGTGCTCTGTGGCAGGTGTGGGCAGAAAAGATAGTTTAAGAGACTGACATTCATATGATAGTTATATTACAATCCCATTTTGCAATGTATGGTATTTTAAATCAAGAACAAAATCTCAGGTAGTCAGTAAAACTAAATACATATTTGTTTTTGTTCCTATTATAATTTTTATTCTTTTTTAGCAATGTTCATCTATCCCATAAAATTTCAGAGAAAGAATATTAACCCATTGAATCATCTTGTTATTTTTTAAATTGTTGCTATATGTCTGGTTATGTCTGACTTTTTTTCAAGTACAATTTGTTTGGTGGTCTTCTCTCTATTGTCTTTGGTCAGTCTCCGCAGAGCTATGTTAACTTTACCAATCCTTTCAAACAACTGATTTCTGGATGATACCTTTACTGTGTATTATGCTGCTGTATTAATTTACTGTTTGTTTCATTTACATTCATTTGCTTTTTTATTTGCTTTCTATTTTGCTAGTTTCTTCGGGTCATTCATTTTTAGCATACATCTGTTCAAACTATTTAATGCTCTGTATTTTTACCAAGTACAGACATTGATGCAGTCTACGAACTTTGACATGTCATATTTTCATTGGCATTTAATAACTATTTCACTTTTATGATTTCTTCTTTGACATATGAAAAATCTAGTGTTATTATTTATATTGATTAACATCGCCTATTATTTTTACTACCTCTATTATTTTTAATATTGTTTGTATTTCTTTGTTATTTTGTGCTTTCATTATGATGAATCTAAGTGAAGGTATTTTATGCATTCCGATAAGAGTTTTCTGTGCTTCTTGAATTTGAATAAATATGTCTTTCAGCCATCCTGAAAAACACCTTCAGCTATTATCTTCTCAAATATTGCCTCTTAGCCCTATGTTTGTTTATGTGTGTGCTGAAATTATAATTAGAAATTGTTGGAATTCTCTCTCCTATGTCCTTCCTCTTTGTCTCTTTGTTGCATTTGGTGTAATTTTTCAGTTGTATGTTTTGGTACTTAATGTTCTCTTCATTTAGGTCAAATTTTAGATATGCTATTTCTTATTCAGATGTTGTATTTTTAATCATATCTGGGTATTTTAATAGTATTTTCCTACTTATGCTTTTAAAAATATCCTCTTTATATTTTTAATCATTTTAATCATACATATTACTAACTGTATGTCCTCTATCTGATACTAATAATGAAAACATTTTAAGATTGAACCATGGTTTCCTTTTTGGATTCTTTTTATGTTTATAAGTTGTATAAATGCAGCTTTTCCATTCACTTAATGGCTGCCCATGGACACTAATTCCTAAGGAGGATGCCATTTAAATTAAAGTCAGAGCCAAAGCTTACCTAGACAGATTTTCTACCTTTATTTATCTGAAGTTTAAAATTTTTATCTATTTTTTTGGTTTATCTGCCCTGCAAAAATTCAAAGATGTGTCTCATTCTCTTTACATGGCCATTTAAACCAAAACTTTAACCCACCATATATAGGTAGGTGCCTCAAGATAGTTGTGAAGCCATTAATTTCTCTCCTTGACTCACTTCATTGCTGGGTCTGTTAGTTTGTTTGCTGCTGTAATGAATTATCATGGTGTTCTGGAGGTCACAAGTCCAACCTGGGCCTCACTGGGCTAAATTTTAACAGGGATGCTTTTCTTTCTGGATGCTCTGTAGGGGAATCCATTTCCTTGACTTATCCATTGTCTTAAGGCCACTGGCATTCCTTGGCTTCTGATCCTCTTCTTCCATCTTTAAGGCCAGCCATACTGCATCTCTCTGACCCTTCTTTTTTTTCTTATCTCCTACTCATAGCCAGGAAGGGTTTTTTGATTTTAAGGATTTAGAATGGACTGTCTAGATAATTCAGCATAACCTCCACATATCAAGGTCCATAACCTTAATGACATTTGCAAAGTCTTCTTTGCCTTGTAAACTAATATATTTACAGGTTTCAAGGATCAGCACGTCAGTGTCTTTGAAGACCATTATTCTGCTTGCCACACCACCCTGAGGATTTCTCTTGTTTTGTACAAGTTTATTCACATGTTTTAAAAAGAAATATATTTAACTGGAATTTTATATTGTTACTAAATGAGAGATTAGAGGATGTCTGTTGACAAAATGGCAGGAAGAAACTCTGTTGGCTATTCTCCAAGACTCCGTGTCCTTATTTACTACAATACACCACCCACACACTGATAGGTAAATTGAGTATATCAAGCAAATACTAGAGGATTTTGTGTGCTACCCATCCTAATCTCACCAACAACTCTAAACAGTAAACAGTTTCCTTGCAGCACTCTGTGAAAACATAAGCCAAGAAAATTTATAGAATTTCACTAATTCTGTGTCCAGCTGAATTTCAGTAATCCAGAGAAGCTGAACAGTATTTGATGGTAGTATAGGACACTCTCTAAGAATTTCTTGAATGCTTCAGAAATTTTTTCTTCATTCTATGTTTTGTTTAAATATTTTCACTGTATTCTAACCAGCTTTGGGCTCCATGGGGATACGGATGATGGTGAGATGTGTGTTTGCTCTGTTATACATGTATGTATCACTCTATCATATCAGAACTAAAAATGTGCTACTATAGATTCATCAATATAACGTGTTTCAAGGAAGAAACTCCTCTAGTTTCTGACTAATCCAAGAATCAAGATACTTAGGGAAGTGGTGATGGGTTGAAAACAACTGTGAGACTGAACATAATTTTTATTAAGAAATTCTCAGTAAGAGCAGGAAGAGGAAAAGACAGAGGTAAGATATTTAGTGTCACAAAAGATAATTTTAAAATTGGATGTGTTGGAAATTTGGCAATCTTAGGTGTTCTGAATTATAATTATGTTATATAAACAAATGCCTCTGTGTTTGAGAAGATCAAAGACATGTAGACAAATGCATTATCAGTGACTTAAAAATGGTAGCTGTAGTCCCTTAGGACAAAAATTTAAAAAAATAAAAATTACCGTTTATGTTTTAGAACTATTGAGAATAATAGGAATGTACCCTAGAGTTTATTTCATAACACGAAGAAAAGTAAAGGCGGTATGGCCTTCAAATTCTTGGAGAGAAAATTCTTGGAGAGACAACAAAAAAATAATGAAATAGAAAAGGCGCCAACAGGTCCCAGGCTCAGTGTGAAATCTAAGTATTGTAAATAGTTCCAATCTGATGTGTATAACTGTCACAAGACATTCTTGTAACCTGCCAAATAATCTGCTAGGAGTTAATTAAAATAAATTGAACAATTAGTTTGAAAATATTATTTCAGTGCAAATAATATTTTATCATTGAAGTTTATATCCAATGTAAGCATTTATGTGGTAAATCAGCTTTGCTTTGTGTTAAAAACCTTCCAATTCTATTCTTTTAGTTATTTTAAAATACACCCTAACTTCTTGTTTATAGTCATTTTGTTTTGCTATCAAATATTGTTCATTTTATCTAATTATCTAATTATATTTTTGCACCAATTAACCATGCTCACTTTATTCCCTCTGTATCAAAACATCACATGTACCCTATAAATATATACAACTATTATATCCCCATAATAAAAATAAATATATATTATATATTAAATTACCTTTGCTTTTTCTGAAATACAGAAAGGGTATTTTTTTATGTTTTATTTTTACATTCTTTTAATCAAAAAGACTGAAGTACCAGCTATTGATTGTGTGACAATAATTGATCTGGCAGTGGAAAGTGGAATTTTTCCAGTTGATGCAGTGATAAGAATTGATTTAGCAGTAGACCTCATAAAAGGGTCAATAAAATACAGAGAATAAGACAACAACTGCTCTTGGAAAAGATTGTGATTCAATTACAGCAGTCAGTCAGTTCTACCTACCTTAATTAATCTAGTCAGCGTTCTGCAAGAAGAATGAAGTGGCTATTTCAGTTTGGCTATTTAGAAACTGGTGCAGAGTTCTTAGAAAAAAGAGTTATTCCCTGTAGGGGTTTTTAAATCTAGTCACGTATTGAATATGTTTTTCCTTTTACTTCTCTTTCCTGATAAATAGAGGTTTTTAGAAATAGTAAGTTGTGTGTTTGCCTCAAGATGTTATAATAGTAGTTATAAAATTACTACAAGCTGTTTATGGTTCAAGATGTACCATTTCTGGGATTCTTAGTAGTTATCAACAAAGTATATTATATTTACACAATCTGTTTAGGTCTTGTCCCCAATATCCTCCTGTCATATTCACAACTGTAAAACATGTTTCCTGTACTATATTTCTCTGTGCTTATTCCAAATTTGTGATTATTTACTTCTCTCCTTCATTTTGATACAATTTTTATTCTTTTTCTTTTCTCCATTGTTTCTTCTCTCTTTTTAGTATTTTCTGTCTGATTTATCTAATGTTTTATTGTCTAAGGCTTAATTATTTTCTCAAAGTTCTTACACATGGTTCAATTATCTTATTTTACTACTTAAAATGTTCAGATCTTTGATAAGTAAACTCAGTTTTTTATATATGTGAAATTATTTGATCAAAAAATAAACTCAAAAAACCCCCATTTCTTGTAAAATCCCTTACATAAAAATTAACTTAAATTTTATCAAATGTATTATATTTATCATAATAAACATATACGGTTGAAGACATAATAGTGTTATTATAAATAGCTTACAAGGAAAGATAGCAGTCACCTGTCCTGCCCAACTGTTTTCTAACCTCCCTATGGTTCACAAAGGCAAAAGATGTTCACAATTTTAACTTTTTAAAAACTCGCTTCAATATAATTTAACACTTATATTGCAGTTTTTGATTCATACATTTTAGATACATTTTAGTTTTCTATTAATTGGAACACATAGCTTTCTTATTACACCATTAGCTATTCTCACTACCTCTTTCCTTAAGCCCCACAACATTTTGGTCATAATTTTTGTTTAAATCCATGGCCAATAAGCTATTCTAATGTAATGGTACTCAAAATACTGGATCTATGGCAGAATAAGGAGCCTGTGAAGGAAAGAATATCAACGCACTTCTTCCTTCCTAGAGAAAATCTTGTATGAAAAAAGAACACCAGTGGAACAAGAACTGTGCCCATTAATGTAGGTGATGTGTATTCTTTTTCAAGCTATGTAGCTCCTTGCCACTTGGAGGACTGGCAAGTCAGTCTGGGAGCCACATTTTGAATAACAATGTTAGTCTACTGTGCTATATTATATTTTTGTTTCCTTTCTTATACAATCTCTTTTTCCCCTTGAATTACACATTCTTTACTTTTTCCCATTTGATCAGTTTATTAACATTTTCAAAGAGTCCAAAACTTCTGTCAAATATTTTTTCCAAACAAAAAATCATCAATAATCTACCAGTTGAGATTTTTCTATTTTTCCCAGAAGTCTTTTCTTGCACTCTTCTCTAATCTCTGGTGATTATGTGGTTGAGAACCCTCTTGGGCTGCTGGAGGTCTTCATCCCCATTCCTTTCAACTCTGTTGAATTTCCAGTCCTCTGAATTCCCAGTTTCCTCTTTTCTTATTAACTCTCCCATTTTTCTGAATGACAAAATATTCTTTTTGAGACCTTACTAATTTAGTTGGATGTAGAATTCTATGCTGAAGTTATATTCCCTCAGAAAATCGAAAGGCAATTCCTCTATATACAGTATACCATTGAGCTATTTAATGACATGAGGAACTCTATGTTCATAAATTTTTAAAAATCTTTTTGAAAGTATTTACAACTTGAAGATTCTCACTAATATAATCTGTATTCAATCATTTAGCTAGCTGTTAAGGATACCCTCTCAATAAGTATAGTTGGACTTCAAATATTAGAAAATTTTTGTAATAGTCCTTTGATAAGCTCACCCTTCCTATTTTCTGTTTTCTTTCGTTTTATAACTCCTATTATTTAAATGTTGGATCTTCTGGCCTGATCTTCTGAGTATCTGCTCAATCTTTTGCTTCTTTTTGTCTTTGGATTCCTTTTGTTTCTTAATTTTTCCTCCCACATTTCTTTTTAATTGTAGTAATCTTATTTCTAATGTCTGCAGGGTTTTTTGTTGTTGTTCTCTGTTATTTTATCATCCTGTTCTTGTTTGGACAAAATGCCTTCTTTCATATTACTAAGGGTATAAATTATAGACTAGGCTTTTAAAAAGATATTTTCTATTCTCTGCCCTTTTGTTTTCTCCAGGCTCTACTAACGCTTTTTTTACTTGTCTCTTTTAGTTTCTTCTTTTTACAATGGAGGCTTTTTGCCCCCTAAATGTCTGTTGATCTCTGATGGTGTATTTATACTTAAAAGTAAAACATTAATCATAGATTAGTATTGATGTCATAGGCTGAGTTTATTAAGTGAATGTTTTTTTTTTTAACCATAGGATAATTAAGAGACAATTGCTTTTCTAGTGAGATGCTGTCAAGGATCAGCATTTTGGGGTCGTCTCTATTTAGCTGTTTAGTTTCAGAAATATGTTTGCTTTTTTTGTTTGTTTGTTTGTTTGTTTTGTTTTTTTGCATTGGAGAGAGTAACAAGTGGTTCCATCTGAACACAAAACCACAAAACTTTCATGCATTTTCTGATTTTCAGCCCCTATGATTACCCCTCATTACGTGGTAATCGAAACCTCCAACTACCAGCCCTTCAGGATGTATGTAGTAGGTAAAATTGTCCCTGATTGTACTTGTCTTTCCCACTCCAAACATTAAGTTTGTAATTTCTTTCATAAGGTAAAACATATTCTGCTAATTGTTTCAATTGGGCATCATTCTTTCACTTTAACAGTCTACAAACCTGTTTACATGGTATATTTACTCAGCATTTATTTATTTTTATTTCAGAGTATTATGGGGGTACAAGTGCTTTGGTTACATAAATTGCCTTTGCACTGCCTAAAAAGCGTGCCCATCCCCCTGACAGCAGGCACCTCATCCATTAGGTGTGGATTTATCCATCACTTCCTCCCCGCTCCCAACTGCCTGACACCCTATTAATGTTACTTCCCAAATATGCATATTAGTGTTGATTAATTAGTATTAATTTAATGGTGAGTACATGTTGTGTTTATTTTTCTACTCTTGAGATACTTCACTTAGGAGAATGGGCTTCAGCTCCATCCAGGATAATATAAGAGGTAGTTCATCATTTTTTATGGCTGAGTCTACTCCATGGTATACATATGCCACATTTTATCAATCCACTCATTTACTCAACATTTTAAATGCAGTTAACACTAGCATGATTGTATTTATATGATTAACTTAAAATTGTTAAGAAAATGAAAACACAGAAAATTATGCAGTACTATTTCTGACTAGTAGTGTGTCATGAAAATTTAAAATTTATTGAGTATGATCTTTACAGAATCACAAGATAGATCCAATGATTTTTATGAAAACTTTGCTTGAAGTGGATAAATGTACTGAAGAATTGTATACAATTGTCCCTTGGTTTTCACAGGGATTGGTTCCAGGAATCCCCATGAACATCAAAATCCATGCATACTCAATTTCTGCAGTAGGCCCTGTGGAACCTGTTTATATGAAAAGTCAGCCCTCTGTATCTGCAGGTTTCTTATCTTGTGAATACTGTGTTTTTCATCTACAGTTGGTTGCAAATATGAAATCTGTATATATGGAGAGCTGACTGTATTGAAAATAAAAATCCACACATAAGCGGACCCATGCAGTTCAAATCCATGTTGCTCAAGGGTCAACTGTACATACATTTATGTTCATAACTACAGGTGCTTCTTCACTTAATATGGGGTTACATCTCCATAAATGCACTGTTAAGTTGAAAGTATTGTAAGTCAAACATGCATTTAATACAACTAACCTACAGAACACCATACCTTATCCTAGCCTACCTTAAACATGTTCAGAACACTTACATTAGCCTACAGTTGAGCAAAACTATCTAACACAAACCCATTTTATAATAAAGGTTTGAATATATTATGTAATTTATTGAATACTGAAAATGAAAAACAAAATAGTTGTATGGCACTTGAAGTACAGTTAATGATAATTAACTGTATTAACTGCCTATTGCTGTTAATACAATACAAAAACTGCCTGATGAATTAACTGCCTATTGCTTTCTCACCATCATAAAAAAAATTGTAAGTGGAATCATCAAAAGTCAGAATTGCCTCACTTATATACATAAATCACTGATATACAGATGCATATGTACAGATTTACAGATGCATAGATATATATAAGTATTAATTTTTCTTGCTTATTAAACACTTTCATCTTTGAAAATTTCTTCCCTTTTCTCTGATAACAAAACCCTTTTCATTAGAAAAGGCAAAGGTTACTTTCCTCTCCACATATGTAAGAGAACTGTTGCAGAAACTTGTTAATTTTGTTAAACAATTATTGTAAAACTTTGTGTCTGCCATTAAATACTTGGCAAGGACTAAAATAATTATTCTTTCATGGCTCCAGATAGAATTGCAACTTAGCTTGATTTCAAATTCAGAAAGAATGGATACCCCAAATAAGTGACAGGGTAGAGTCAAACAGTGGAGGACCTAATCCTAGATTTGTATATATTTATTTGTAATTCAGTACTGTATTTTTTTTTTTCCACTATAGAACCTCTAGCATGACTGATGCCTTAAAAATCCCTATGTGACTCCATAGAGCCTACTATAATAAAAGTACAATAGTAGGTGTTTGGAGTAGAGTTGGAAAAGGAAGATGACTAGAACACAAACCTTGCTTCTGAAGTGCTTACAGTCAAGTGTAAAGGGTATAGTGAAAGAGATATCCCTGAGAATTTCAGTCTAAAAGTATGTATGTATCTTTCTATGTGTATTTTTTTTTTTTTTTTTTTTTTAGTAGAGACGGGGTCTCGCTCTTGCTCAGGCTGGTTTCGAACTCCTGACCTTGAGCAATCCATCCGCCTCGGCCTCCCAGAGTGCTAGGATTACAGGCGTGAGCCACCGCGCCCGGCCTTTATATGTGTATAAATATGATACATTTCAAGTACATAAAATGAAACTTGAATATTTTAGGCTGACTTCAAGCAGAATATACATCGATCTAATAAATGCCAGTTTTTGTCTTAATTTAAGACTAATGGTACTAATATGGTGTGGTAATCAATATATTATGATGTTTATTGACACAAAGAAATTATTCAGAGCATGTTTGAGTTTTGACACATAGTTTAGCTATGTGCAATGTTTGACATCTGTAAAACAATTACATATTTACACATGTATGTAAAAAAAAGCAATAGGCTTTACCATATAACATAGATATTTAGTAGGCTATATCATCTAGGCTTGTGTAAATATACTCTGTGATGTTTACACAATGACAAAATCACCTAAGGACACATTTCTGGGAACTTCCAATAATAGTTTTAGATGTTTATAGTCACAAATTATGCAGTGTTTAAGTTCATTAACTTTGTCTACATTTTGAATACACTGGGTCTCCTTTACTCAATAAATTAGAAGGGAATAAAAATGCAGTTTTCTATTTACATTGACTTATGCCCCATAGTAACATTGGAAATGCTTAAAGGAGAACATGAACAAAATAACATCATAAAAAATGAGTAAAACAAGACGAAAATATGAAATATTTACACGTAAATTTCTTATATGTCTTTGAACAATTTTCTTGGCTCAGTTTCAATTCAACCTTTTTGATTCATGTGGTTACGTGTTTTGTATTTGATAGAAGTGAACTTGGAGCTCATCGGTATAATTAGCTTATATCTGCCTGCATTTCTGCCTTTGAAAATGTTATCTCATAATAAATATCAAGACTACTAAAATACATATGAAACATCTAAAGACATCTTAATTCTTCCGTAAGTATAAATATTTAGTTTTCTCGTTAAAGAAGCAACAAAGCACTCCTCTGTGGCTGTAACATCAATCACTTGTTGGAATGAGAAAATGACTTCTGCAATAAGACTTTGCATATAAGAACTGATTTAAGCTAATCCAATTCCACGGCCTCTGTCCTAATGTAAGCCTCCATCCCCTCTAATTAGGACTAAATTCTTAATCTGTAAATCTGCACATCTTTTAGTGCTTTAATTTTTTTTTTTTAAATGATGACCATGGCCCGGAGGCAAGCCCAAGAAGCCTTGAGCAAGTAGACTGCAGTGCCTTAATTTTTTTCATATTATTGGCATAGTTATTTTGATAAAATGGATTTAACCATACCCAAATCATTCTGTCATTCTAAAGAAAGTCCAAACCTTTTCCTGTGCTATGTCAGTCTATACATTCTTTTTCTCTAACCTAGTTTTCTTCTTTGGTCTTTCCTCTATTTATCTCTTACCTCACCCACTGGGACATTAAAAATACTCCAGTCCCCACTGGACTACCTAAATGACCTTTAAGTTTTCCTCTCATACTCCAGCCTCTGCTCATGCTGTTTCTTAGTAAATATCTCTTTCTTTCTCTTGTACACTTCTTTAAGCACACTTAATTCAATTAAAACATGCAAAACAAAACCCAAAAAATTCAGCAAGAAGCAGCCATTTTAAACTATGATTCAAAATGCTAGAATGTAGGGGCCTGTAGTTCTGATGATTACTGAGCCATCATTCCAGCAAAAATCTGCCTAACTCTCAGGGTTTTTTTTTTTTTTTTAGGAGTATGAAATAAATATTTTCAAACTATTCTGTTGTTTTGTTTTGATATATGTGGTAAAACTAATTTTAACTGATACAGAAGCTCTGAGAAGGGAGTGACAGATAGGCTGAGGGTTTTTCTGGGTAAGATTTTAAAAGAGATGATGTTTTAACTTACTCCTGAAGAACAAATAAGATTTTTAAACAAAGAAACAAAAGAAGGGTAGGCAGAGAAAGGTCACAGTCTCTGATAGCTATTAAAAACGTGCATTGAATTAATATTTCGAGAAATGGTCAAAGCCTTCCAAAGATAAAAAAAAAAAAAAACTTGGAATAAAATAAAAAACAAGCATAAGTGTCTTTTGTCCTATCACATACAATGAAATAACACTATATAGGAACAAGACAGAAGGAAAACATTCACTTCCCTGAATATCTCTCTTTTCTCAGGGTTGACTAAGATCTTTGCTGGATTATTGAAAAAATAATAAATTTCTAAAAGACTTTTGGCTTCAATTTTAATTATTTCAAGGATTTTGTTGAATGATTTTTTTTATTGAAATCTCTTGTATTCCAACCAGACTTTGAATATCTTTTTAAGTCTCAACGTCTCATAATTCTTAACTCCTGGCATAAATAAGAGAGGTGAAGAAAGCTTATAACTTCTTTTCCAAGAAATCAGAACAAGATCATGTGTATGGAAATGAAAACCAAATAAATAAAAATAAATAAAAAGTGTAGAGTAATAACTGAGGAATAGCATTGATACATTTAGCTGTTGTTTCTTGTACTGCTTCTCTTTGCAGTGTGAGCAATGGTAGATGTAGTATAAACGGTCGGTGGGTCTCAAAGGTGTTTCACAATGATTAGGTAGGATGTGACAAAATTCTGATGGAGGCCTGCGTAATTTGGAAAAGGAGAAGAGGTTGGGTAGCTAGAAATCCCAGTAGGAACAGATAAACTAAAATATAGATTGGTACCAGATTGTAAAAGAGCTTGAATGCCACTCTAAGATGTTTAGACAGATTATGGCAAGTCTTTGTAAAATATAAGAGGCTTTTCAGAAACATACTGATTCTAGGTTTTAGAAACATGATTCTAATAAATGAATTTAAACAAAAACTCAGGCATAATTATTTTACTAAAAAAATAACTCTGACACAGTTATAGGCCTTTATTTTTCTATCATGAGTTTGAAAAATAGGAAAATGCCACCACATTCTCGTGCTTTAATAGATGATTTTATAAGTATTATGCAAGTCAGGATACAGAAATATTAACTACAACATTATTACTGTGGTAATGTGTTATCAGGTTAGACATAACCTAGAATTACAGGTTATTTTATCAAGATACAGATATAGATGAATCCATCTGTATATGGTATCCTAATCTTTGATAAACCAGTCAAAAATACACATTGGGGAAAACAATCTCTTTTCAATAAATGGTGCTGGGAAACCTGGATAGCTACATGCACAAAAATGAAACTGGATCCCTATCTCTCACCTCTTACAAAAATTCACTC
>CAUYRT010095248.1:0-47059 GCA_963574885.1 Lepilemur ruficaudatus
CTTCGGCCAGGTGCGGTGGCTCAAGCCTGTAATCCTAGCACTCTGGGAGGCCGAGGCGGGTGGATCACTCAAGTTCAGGAGTTGGAAACCAGCCTGAGCAAGAGTGAGACCCTGTCTCTACTAAAAAAAAATAGAAAGAAATTAATTGGCCAACTAAAAATATATAGAAAAAATTAGCTGGGCATGGTGGCACATGCCTGTAGTCCCAGCTACTGGGGAGGCTGAGGCAGGAGGATCGCTTGCGCCCAGGAGTTTGAGGTTGCTGTGAGCTAGGCTGACACCACGGCACTCCAGCCCAGGCAACAGAGTGAGACTCTGTCTCAAAAAAAAAAAAAAAAAAAAGAGAGCTTAAAGCTGTCTCGAAATAGTCACCCAAAGTTTGGAGGGGACAAATGAAGTGAGACACCCAGGGAGGCGGCCACCAGGCCCAAATCCCAGGCCAAGCTCAGTTTCTCCACAGGCACTTCTAGAAAGACAGTCCCTGTACACAAGCCAGCCACACTGTAGGCAAAGCCATCTCTGGGTGGCTGCAAGACGACATACCTCATGTGGGTCTTGAGCGCCGACGGCTGCGAGAACTTGGCCCCGCACTCGGTGCAGCCATGGGGCCGGTCGCCTGTGTGAGTGCGCTCATGCAGCCGCAGCGCCGCCTTGGAGCTCAGGCCCTTGCCACACTGCCCACAGTGGTGCCGCTCGCCGCCGCCCTCGTGCACCTGCACCACGTGCCGCTTCACGTCCTTCTTGCGCTTGAACTTCTTCCCGCACAGCTCACAAGGGAAGTGGCGCTCGCTGCTGTGCACATGGCGCTGGTGGCTCTTCAGGTTGCAGCGGTTGGCGAAGGTCTGGCTGCAGGTGTCGCAGCGGTACACCACCTCAGTGGCTACCCCGTGGTCGTGTTTGGTGTGCTTTAGGAAGCTCTTCTCGTACAGAAACACCTTCTCGCAGATGTTGCACTTGAAGTTGCTCTTCTTCTTCTCCCCCTCTTTGTCCTCTTCCTCCTCCTCTTCCTCCTTCACCCCTGCTTTTTGCAACTCTTCCTCTACCTCAGAACCTGCATAGCACCCCTCATTTTTTTCAACTGGCTCCACCTTCATCGCCACACTATCCGGGCTTTGGTCCTGAGGACACCTGTAATCCGCCACCTCATCCTCTGCACTTCTCTGCTGCTCTCGAAGTCTTCTCGTGTATTTCTTTTTCGGGATCTCCACAAAGACCTTCCTTCCAGCCAGCCTTCCACTAGCTCTCCTGATTTTAGGATAGGGAGGCTTAACTACCTCTTTCTTCTTATCTAGTTTCTCCTTGGACTTCCTCGATGGCATGTCTGACGACATGGCCACACTGGCCCTGGGCGCTGCAGCGACACTGACTTGGGAGCCACTGCCCGCCTCCACCTCCTGAGACTCTGAGAAATTTTGCAACTCCAAAAGTACGGACTCTAACATCTGTCTCTTTAATTGAAAACAAGTTTCTGATAAGTCCAAACATTTTAGCTTTTCAGCCATTTCCAGCATTCGCTGCACCCGATCTTCTTCCACCTGTACCTTTGCCGTGTAGACAAACTCAAGAAATGAAGCAAAGTCAACAACCTGCACTTCATTTAAGTAGACGTTAGTCCTAGTACCATCCATACTCTTGTCATTAAGGAACATTTCCTTAAAAAACTTGCTGGTGGCTGCCAGTACTGCTTTATGGGCCATGAAGTCTTTGCGGACGCCCTGATACTCCACACTGACTGTCACGTCACACAGGTGACCGAGAAGCCGAAGCTCATGCATTTCGTGCAGAAGGTTCAACGGTGAGGATTTGGATTCCAGCAGAACTGCACCACTTTCCATTTTTCTTCTTTCTAAAGACAGCCTTGAAAACAAAAACAAGAATTATCTCATCCATGAACAACCATAGAAATAAAATAAAAATGATGAGGATTACTTCAGTTCTTGAGAAGATATAAATTCATTAACAACCTAGCTTTCTCGTGTAAGTATTTAAATCACATTTTACTTCTTAACACAGTTTTCTGAAGTTCCTGATGCAATTTCCTAGGATAATATTTGCATGAAAAAATAGAATATGGCTAAGATTTCCTCCAATTATAAACACAACTGATTAAAGCTATGATTAGTGAAAGACATTAAATCAGTGATTTATCAAGGTTACTAATCTGCTTACAGACATAGACCCCACAACTGTAATAGAATTTATGGCAACAACAATGTCTAGTTCTCTGATCAGGAAACCAGATAGTTAAAATGAAACACATGGCTGACACCATGCGGGAGCAAACTGAAAACCTTAGAGAATCATCTCTGCCTTTGAAAACAACCAACTAAATGAACAACTACTTTGCATGAAGAAAACTTCCTAGAAAGTAGTTCTCAATCCATCACCATATCCAACACCCCAAACACCTCATAAGTTGAATAACTGTTACCCTACTGAATGCAAGTTCCACAGCTTTTACAGGCTGTGCTACTTTGAGTAAGTAACTTAATTTCTCTGACCCTGTTCCCTCCTCTGAGGAAGGCTGACTGGCTGTTGTGAGGCTTCCATGAGTGCAGCACATCAAATGCATACAGCTGAGACCGAAGCCCGTTGGCTAGTTGTTACTGGCCTCCCTCGCACAGTGGAGGTGCTATTGTGATGCCCATTCCCCAGGTGAGGAACTAACCAGGTAGCAGTAAGAGGCTGGCTCAGACTTGAGCCTGGGCCTGGTAGGACTCTGCATTCAACTCAAACGTCTCAACAAACCCCTCACCTCAGCCTCATCAAATGCAAAGAGCTACCATTACCCCTCCTCCCAGTGCAGTGGGCATGCAGATTACACCCACCCCACTCAAGGCCTCCTCTCCTTGGCCTCCATTATATGCCATCCCATCTTCATTTCTTCTGCTTTGCTGGCTCTGCCCTCTCCACAGACTCGCTGAATATGTGCTTTCTCCCCGACCTTCTGCTCCTGAGTTTACCTTCTGCCTCCAATTCACTTTGATTCCAAAGTCTCCACCCATTCCAAGCACCCACCTTCCTTCTAACCTCCTTCAGCCAGATCTTAGGCGTCACCTCCAATCCAGTATGTCTAGAGCAAAACTTGTCATTATCTTTCCTGAAAACCAGTCCCACCCCTCTCCCCTTCTCCAGTGCCATCAGTGATACTGCTCCCCACAGCCACCAGTCCCCCCACACATGAAAGACTGTCCCTTGAGAGGTCAACTGTAAAACTAGTACCTAGGAGACTGGAGCAACGTCATCAGAAGGAGACTCCACAGTAAACTTTCTGAGAATATTCACAAAGCCAGAGCAAAAGATATATGGAGGGGAGGGATTGTCAATGATCCCAGGACCCGCCTGGGGAGAAAGGCCGCAGATGGCTCTCTCAGCTGATGCCTATACTCACCACACGCCCCGACTTCCCCAAACCTCTGCCAAGGGGGCCTTCGTACACGCAGCAGGGCAGTGACTTCTCAGGCAATCAACAAAGCGGGTTCTGAACAGGATTTCCTATTTTGCCTGGCTACCAGAGCGGGCATTGATCATGGCGACAGGGCTATCTTCACCCAGTGACAGCTGCGTGCCCCACTGTCGCTCATTGGCATTCCGGCCGCCTCCCAGTGCGCGGAGCATCTGCACTAACGTGGGCAGCCCCTCGAGTCCCCGGGACTCGCAGGGCCAGGGCCCTCCCGGGAGACCTGCTCTGCGCAGGCCGGTCCACAGCCACAGGGAGCGTGGCTCCCCAGCTCAGCTCACAGCTGCGGACCTCCGCCGCTCCGACGGCACCCCGCCGCCCGGCCCGAGCCCACGCCGCACCCACCTCGCCGCCCCCTGCGGCCCTCGGCCGCTCGGAAGACGACACGGAGAACAAACTGCTGCAACTAGAGTCAAGCTCCTCCTCGGCCGGACGTCCTGCCTCCCCGACTCGTGCATCGGGGGCCGCGTGGATCCGGCCTGTCCCTCGAGCCCTGGGCCGCCCCCACCCCCCACATCCCCGAACCCGCTGCTCCTCGGAACAGCCCGCACGCGCGGACAACCAGGAGGCGGCGGCGGGAGGCGAAGGGTTGGGACAGGCCCCGTGAGTCGCGCACTCACGTCCCCGCCGACGCCGATGTCCGCTGGACCAGGCTGGTAGGAACTGCCAGCCCGGCTGGGCGGGGCACGGCAGCCGGCGCGGGCGCCGCCGATTGGCCACTTCAGGCCCCGCCCCTCCCCGGCCGGCCCCGCCCCTCTCGGGGCGGGGGAGGGTCTGCGTGCGCACGTCAGGCTGCGGAGGTCGTTCGGGCAGAGTTACGTGATCTGTTGTACGCTGGAGCCGCGGGACCAACAGCTCCGGCTGGATTGCGTCACCCGTCGCGAGGCAAGGCGTGCGCTTGCGCAGAAGCCAACGACGACTGCGCTGCGGCACGCTACGGTGGGGGCGGGACCTGTCCCAGGAGGTCACGTGAGCGTCTGAGACACGTGGTCGGTTTTGTGTCCATTCCTGGCTCCTGCCTTTAGGCCCATAGGCGCAGGCATCTTGTTGGCCGGCAGCCGGGTGCTACGCGTGGCTGGTTTCCTGCTAGGAGCTGCGCGGGTTTACGAGGCCGAGCCGTATCCATAGGGCGCCGGGGCCACACGGAGGACCGTCGTGGAAAGGCAGGCGCGGCGCCGCAGGGCTCGGACGAGGCACAGGCTCCGCGGCGACCGCTTTCTGACTGCTGCTGCGGAGAACTGGCCGGGCGCGGCGCCGCGGCGTTTCTGCTCACCGCAGTGTCCCGGCTCTGCTGCGGGATCTGGCACGCCGGGGGCCGGAACCGCGCCCTGCTGTCTTTATGGAGGACTTTATCTTTCTAGGAGTCTCCAGTCCAGGAGGATGGTTTGTTCGTTAGGGAACTTCCCCAGAGACACATCCACTCTGGAGTGGAAAACACAGCGTAAGCCCTGAAGTTCCTTGAATCCTTTGGAGCGCAGTCTTGCTGTCTCCACCAATCGGTACTCAGTGTTAACTAAAACCCCGCCTTGAAAGACCTGCCTTAAATCACACTTGCAGTTCTCGGTAAAGCTGACCTTGCCTTCCTGCTCCCGGCCACTGCCAAAACTTTGCTAGCTCTTGTTGTCCCTTAGTGCAGCCTGCGGTAAACTCAGCCTTGTCTTATCAATAGGTTGTATTGGTAATGTTCGGGGAGTGTAAAGACAAATTCAAATTAAAAATGAGAAGTTTAGTTCTTTCTGTTGCATATAAGAGATTTTTTTCCTTCCTTTTTCTTTGAATATTTAGAAAACTGGGAATAACTGTTAAGTACTTTGTCCTCTTTGAAATGTGTATAAGTCCTATTGAAGACTAGCTAGGCCTTTTTGTCACCTGTAATACCAAGAAATGCCTTTCTCTAGGACTTGGGAGCTATTTCTTTGAAATGAAATATGAAAATAGATAGTGCTGCTGTCTCCCTGTTTGGGTGGGACACTGAGAGCCTAACTCCAGTGGGCCTCTTCCTCCAAGTTGCAAAATTATGTGCTGTCACAAAGATATGAGAAGTTTGTTTTTCCTTTGGAACTGAGAATCACACCCAATTACCAGATAAAGGGAGAATGAACTATGTATGATGAATAGAACTGACAAATTTTCTTATTTTAGAACTAGTTATTGTTTTATCTTGAAAACGTGTGTAATAGATTGTATCTGCTTCGGTATGCAAAAGAGTGTGATTTCTGTCTTTGCAGTCTTAGTGGATTGCCTATGATGTCATCACATTCTAGTCTAATGCTTATTCAATTAAAAAAAGTGTGTGGGGCACAGTGGTGTGTGCTAGTAATCCCGGCTGCTCACTCAGGACGCTGAGGCAGCATTGTTTGAGGCCTGTTCAAAGACTAGCCTGGGCAACATAGCAAGACTCCATCCCCAATAAAAACAAAACAGAGCAAAACAAAAATTTTTTTTAAGTTCTTTCTTTACTACCTCTGTGGAGAGGATTTCTGGGTTGGGAGATTGTTTCTTTAATTATATTTCCCCAAAGGAGCCAGCTTCCTGCACATAGTAGGTGCTCAATAAATAGTTGAAAATTGAATAGTGATAGTCATCTGCGTTGGCAGACTCTTCATATCTGTATTCCATGATTTCAGGAAATTGGAACTACTACTGTTTTTCGCCTGTGGCTCTAGCAGGCCCAGAAACTTTTTTTTACTTTATGATTTTCTTTTAGAATACAAAAAGGTGATCTGCATCCTTATTTATTTCAGTGTTTGGCGATTTGTATGTTTCTTTTGAAGAAATTTATATCCAGATCTTTTGCTTATTTTTAAATTATTTTTTTATTTAGTTGTAGGTTTTATATTCTAGATATTTATATTTTATATTCTAGATTTTATATTTTTTTTTTATATTCTAGTCTCTTATCAGATACTTGATTTGTAAATATTTTCTATAATTCTGTAGGTTGTCTTTTAACTTTCATTTGTGAAAAGACAACCTTGTCCTTTGAAGCACAAGATTTTTTTAAATTTCGATGAAGTCCAATTTATCTTTTGTCACTTGTACTTTTGGTGTCATATTTAAGAAACCATTGCCTAATTCAAGGTTATACAGATGTGCCCCTGTGCTTTCTTCTAAAAATTTTATAATTTTAGCTCATATATTTGGGTCTTTGACCCATCCATTCTGAGTTAATTTTTATATATGGTCTGAGGTAGCAGTCCCACTTAATTTTTTTGCATGTGATGATCCAGTTGCTCCAGCACCATTTGTTGAAAAGACTATTCTTTCTCCATTAAACTTTTTTGGCACCCTTCTTAAAAATTATTTGACTTTAAATACAAGGATTTATTTCTGGACTCTCAAATTCTATTCAATTAATCTACATAACTGTCCTTAATGTCCGTACCACACTATCTTAATTATTGTATATATTTTTTCTTTTCACATAGAGAATTTTTTAAGTTTTCGATGACTAGTCAGTCTTTTGTGTTTCTTCTGTTAATTCTAAGCTCAGAAAATACTTCTCTCTCTAGAAGTTTTATAATCTATTTTTTTTTTCTAGTTTTATGATGGTGAACATTAACATAAAAACTGGTCTCTGGCCAGATATATCCCAGGGGCACCCATAGAAGCAAATGTAAAAGTGCTCTGGAGGGAGGGGCACACTCCAGCTCAGGTTTTGGAGAGTTCAGTTTTTTGTAGATGAACTGACAACCCAAAATTGCAAAACATAAGAATAGGCTTCCATGAATGAATGGGAAGACAGCACTGTGGCAAACAGTAGGTTAGACTTCTAAGAACCTCAGATGCTAAAACTCTAAAGAGATAATAAAATAAATATTTTTCCATTACTTAAAAGGATTTAAACCTACTAGAGTAAGAACAAAAAGCAAACAGATGAAAAAGGACTAAATTAAAACTTCTGAAAATTAAAATATTTTCACTGACATTAAAAGCTCCACGGATGAGTTAGGATGAAAAAACTATGAAAGCTTGAGAAAGATGTACGAGAAAATAAGAAAGTCGAACATGCACATAATTTAAGAAGGAAAAAAACAGACTGAGTGGCAGTATTCAAACATAATGGCTAATTTTGCAAAATTGAAAAATGATAAAAATTCTCAGATTTGAGACAGATAAGTAAAAGTAAATTCACATCTAGATAACATGTAATGAAATTGCAGAACATCAGAACCAAGGAGACATGAAAATCATCCAGAGACAGACCAGGGAGAGCTGGTTACAGTTTTCCAAGAAGCATACAAGGAAATATGTGATCCCCACCTAGAATTTGTGAGGAGAATCAACAGGTAAAGAAAAGCATATAGGCAGCCATAAATTTAGGAGCAGAAATACTGAGAAGTAACAGGCTTCTTTATAGAAATAATAAAGAGTGAATTACACAGAAAAATAAGATTTCCCACTAATGAACTGGAATTTCCCCCATCCATTTTTCTAGTCCCTTGTCTTATTCCAGGGCAAACTCCCTTATCCCGTATCCTCTAAACATCTTCAGCTTGCGCTGTTCTCTCTGGGCTTTCCCTGTGTTTTAATTGTTACTTTTTGATCCTATCTGAAAATTCTTTGCACTAAGATAGACTCTTAGGACAGAGATCCTATTAAATGTATGCTGCCAATTAATTCTTCCGCCTAAAAGTTCCCAAGCCAACACATTTTGAAATAAATGTCAAACTTTCTCATATGAGTGCATTATACTGCATTCAAATATTGTTACAAATGGAAGAGGTTTTCTTTTTACTGAACTTATTCTACAATATAGTAATTTTTAAATCAGATTTTTTTCTATTTACTTTCAAATGAATGTTTGGTACAAGCTCAACTTCTCAAAAATAAATGCAATATTGGTTAATAATTCCTTGATTTATCAACGGTAATGTTCAAAAATAGGTGAATCCAGCAGGCAAATTCTAAAATCATAAATATGAGCTCTCTGATGATTGAACAAATATTTTTTATCTGCCATTTAAATGTTTTATCTCTTTTGGTGGTTCTTCACTAAGTAATTACAGCAGTAAGACAACTAGGGGTGGGGAACCTGTGGTCTTGGGGCCACATGTGGCCTGGATTCTTG
Organism: Lepilemur ruficaudatus; assembly: GCA_963574885.1. Taxonomy (NCBI): domain Eukaryota; kingdom Metazoa; phylum Chordata; class Mammalia; order Primates; family Lepilemuridae; genus Lepilemur; species Lepilemur ruficaudatus. Next base: position 8,532 of record CAUYRT010095248.1, read on the forward strand.
AGTGCAGCCTCTTGAGTGAATCCAAATTTTACAGGACAAATCCTTCTTAAAACTCTCCCTCTCTATTTTTCTCTCTCCCTACCCCCGACCCCCAACACCCAGTGCTGTCCCCTACTTCAGTATTGTAGGCAGATGACTTTGCAAAACTGGCAGGACAATAGCTGTATACATGGGGCTTCTCACTGGTGTGGGTTCATATAAACCATACTTTTTCACAGGAAGGACCTGCCTGGGGGAGTTTTATGCTTTTCATGCACCTGGAGGACAGGACACTTGACACCATCTTGTCAGCTCTGGGTAGAAGAGGACCTTGATCCTGTGGCATTCTCCCTGGTGAGAGTTGAGAGGAAGGCCAGCCTCCCCTCACACCTGTGTTTCCTGTTAGTGTTTTTGCTGGTGCTGTAAGTGCTGGAGAGGGAGCTGGTGTCTTCATCCCAACCTGAGAGTTCAGTTATGAGACTGAAACGGGCTTCCCCCAAAGGGAAAGGCAACTCTGCCCAATGTGTCTGAGCGGATACTTTCTGTGGGGTAGCTCCTGCCTGCCTCCACTCCTGTTTTCACACAGGGTTCCACTGTGCCATTCAGATCGGGGTGCGCTGGGCACCTAGCCAAGAGCTGGCTCCCTGCCGACAAGCTCTGCACTTGCACACATCCCACAGTTTTCTCTTCACTGGAGACATTACAGTTAGCGAAGAGTCTCTCAGGCTACTTTTTCCATCCCTGGACCCGAGACCCGTGAGGCTGTTCTACTTCCACATACCTGATGCTGCAAACCCAGGCTCAAATCTCAGCCTGGCATCCTTCCTGCATTTCTTCACAGATGTCCTGTGATCCTTCCCTCATGTCTCTAGGATCCCTATCTCATTCAGTGCAATTTTCTGGTTAAGTCTCAATTTCTGCAGTGTAGGCAAATTCCAGAAACGAGGTACATTCCTCTGTGCGAACGTCATCTACAACAATAGCATGTTTCTTAATGCCTGACATCTCATCTCTGAGACAAAAGCCCCTTAAAGTAATGCTTGAAGCAGCCAAGATGCTTTGTGGACCCAGGCGAACAGCTCACTCGGCCAGGGCGCAACAGTGGCCCAGCTTACACAGGGAGCGCGACACTCAGAAGCCTGCAGACAGCAGCTTCCAGCCTCAGGAGGAGTTTCTATTTCTCCATTCTGTCAGTGAAGGGACCAAAAGAAATAACCAGAAGAATGGGAGTAATTGATAATTTTAACGACCATAATTTCGCTCTTTTTTTGGGGCGGGGGAATATAAGTTCTCAAATCAAAAGCAGCAAAAAGAGGTCACCCTTGTGGGTGCAGTGTAGTGTCGTGGAAAAGAGCATGGACGTGTGGAGCCCAGAACCTCTACTTGAAGCGGTGCTTTCCCCGACAGCCGTGTGTCCTTGCACGAGTCACTTGCTCAGCACAGCCACGATGTCCTCATTACTACTTTGCAGCTTCTACTGGGTCCTGCCAGAGCCACTGTGCCACCTTGACAAGTGACCTGCACGCACTTTCCCTCACTGGCTGTAAACAGAAGTGATGCTAGGAAAGAGGGTCAGCTGCTGTCTACAGTGAATGACAGGCAAGTTTGAACAACTGTCCCCTGCCCTAATTTCTAGCTTCTGATCCAGAAAAACCCATATATTAATATAATCTCTACCACCTTTGTTGCAGCTAAGAAATATAGTTGACCTCTGATCATTTCAGAACAACTCCGTCCTGCTCAAATAAGCTATCATTTCTCACCCACACCTGTTGCCTCTTCCTCTCTCCTCTTCCTGCCCTGGTTGTACCCTGAAGTTCATCGGGCATTCACTTTCTCAGTCCCTTTTCTCAGGAAGATGCCTTGATGCTATCTGTGTTCCTAGAGGATGTGGTTTGTCTTAGGTACGTGTGCTAAGAATTGACTCTGGAATCTAGGACTGCTCCTGTTCCTCTCTGCGTGTAAGATCCCCCCTTCCTCCTGCAAACACATCACCTCCCTGCAACTTCCTCCAAACTAGTTCCCAGTCTTGCATTAATTATAGTTTATAATGTAAATAAGAACAAAAAGGTGTTTCATGCTCACAATGGGTGAGGTACCACTGAAGCACATTCCTCATTTCTTCTCACAAAACTCTAAGAGGGGGTAGTATTGTTATCTCCATTTTACAGCTGAGAAAACAGAGGTACAGGGAGGTTAACAAATTTAGCACAGAGAGCAAGAAGCATATTGAAAACATTATGATATTGAAAACATTGTGCTAAGTGATGTCACTTCCTGACGTCTTTCTATCCTCCAAGCTCGAATCAGTGTACAGTTTTACTAGACCACATCTGTCTAGACCACATCTGCTTGACTGTGGATGTGCAGACCACTGACATATTCTCTCCAGAGCACTCCTAGTTAGTGCCAGGGCTGAACCAGCAGAGGGACTTATTGTTGACACAAGATTGCGTACATATCCCTTAGATCTTATTTATCAAAAGATTTTGGTTTGATATGCTTGACAGCTTTGACTAAAAATAGAACTGTAGGCTGATAGTGGTTTCTTCAGCTGGCCTTACCTGTCACACAGGTTCACACTATTCTTCCTGTGCTTGCCAATAACCTCAAGCCATGTGCAGCACACTTTCAGTCTTGCTGGCAATAGCTGCATGACTTCCAGGTCCCTAGAGGTATTTCAGAAATTGGTTGCAGGAGCTCTGCCTAAGCACTAACGATGAAGGAGTTGGGGACGGTCATTTGTCATTAAAAAAGATGCACACTGCTCCTTAAAGATCTTCCTAAATCATCTTAGGATAGTTCTGGAACAAATGTTTTTTTTTTTGAGACAGGATCTTGCTCTGTTGCCCTGGGTAGAGTGCAGTGGCATCACCATAGCTCACTGCAGCCTCAAACTCCTGGGCTCAAGCAATCCTCCTGCCTCAGCCTCCAGAATAGCTGGGACTACAGGCACACATCACCATGCCCACTAATTTTTTCTGTTTTTGGTAGAGACAGGGTCTCACTCTTGCTCAGGCTGGTCTTGAACTCCTGACCTCAGGTGATCCTCCTGCCTTGACCTCCTAGAGTGTGAATCATTTTTAAATTGGGGTAAAATATGCATAACAAAATTTACCAGTTTAACCATCTTTAAGTGTATAGTTCAGTGACATTAAATACATTTACAATGTTGTGCAACTTTCACCACCATCCATCTCCAGCTATTTGTCATCATCCCAAACAGAAACTCTTTACCAGGTAGACAATAACTCCCCATTCTCCCCTCCCCAGTCCCTGGTAACTCTATTCTACCTTCTGTCTCTATGAATTTCTATGAATTTTCTTATTCTAGGTACCTCATATAAATGAAATTATATAATATGTGTCCCTTTGTGTCTGGCTTATTTCACTTAGCAGAATGTTTTCAAGGTCCATCCATGTTGTAGCATGTATCAGAATTTCATTCCCTTTTGAGGTTGAATAAAATTCCATTGTATGTACATATCCCATTTTATTTATGTACTTATTGATATTTGGGTTGTTTCCATTTTGGGGCTATTGTAAATAATGCTCCTGTAAATATTAGTGTACAAATATTTGAGTTCCTGATTTCAATTCTCTTAGGTATATACCTAGAAGTAGAATTTCTGGATCACGTGGTAATTCTATGTTTAATTTTTTGAGGACCCACCAAACTGCCTTCCACAGCAGCTGCACCATTTTACATTTCCACCAAGGAGGCACAATTGTTCCAATTTCTCTGCATCCTTGCTAATGGATTGAAACTCTTTTAAGCAAAGGATTCATACACATACACAGTATCTTCAGCATGATATTCTATTTATCAAAACTCTCATTAGTTTTAAAAAAAAGAGTTCTCAGTCTTCAGGGTGAGCCCAAATGTCTCCAAGAAAAGCCTATAATTCATGATAGGAAATGAACATCATGCTAACAAATGTCACCTTATCTTGGAAAGAGCTTAGATTGTATTATAAGTTAAAAACATACATCTTCTCATCATGGTCATCAAAGTCAGATGATTTAATCTGGACATAAAAGCTTTTAAATGAACTTTGCTTCAAAATGGAATGTCAAAATCAGTGATGCACCACTTTTAATAAAACAATTTCAAATAAAGCCTTGTTTCATCACTGCTGCAGTCTTACTCTATCACTATCAAGGATCGCATGTACGTGTTTACAAGAGCACATGAAATGTTTGCTATGAAGCAAGGGCTTGCTGCCCAATGTACATAGAGGCACTGGCTTTTGAGAAAAGAAAAAAGCTTTATTGCAAGTCAACTGGCAAGGAGACAGGGGACAATGCTCAAATTTGTTTCCCTGAGCTTTGGGCTGAGACAAGTTTTATAGGCGGAGAGTAATGAGGCATGATCTGATTGGATCATACAATAAGGGTGATGCCAGAACTCCATATGACTGGATGATGGATCCTGCCATGAGGTGCTAGCTTCTTAATTTGGTGGTGTTCCTTGGTCTCAGCACTTAGGTTCTGCCCATGGTTGCATGCTTGGTTCATCTGGGCATGCTCAGGTTACACAGCTTGCAATCAGGTGTTAACTGAAAAACAACTCACAATTTTGTTGCATAAAAGTTGAACCAGATTGGCCTGGTTCCCAGGGGTTACATATTTAGAAAGTATTAGATCAAAGGCCAATCTCTTGGACAAAAAGAAAAAAAAAATAGAAAGTATTAGAGGTCTAAGCAGATATAAAGTAAAATGCCTGAAAAAGAGCAGCTAGGGTTCAGCGTTCTGATTACATTAGCTAGCATTTTAGTGCTGAAAGGACTGCTTTAGTTAGGTGTCAAAATAGCTTTGATGCCTGACCAAGTGAAGAAACAGCATATGATTATCACAACTTGTATATTCAATTCCCTTTAGAAATGCTACAGGGACTTACAAACACGATCAGGTTTTAAGGTGGAAATTACATCAAGCTTATTCAAAGAACCTCTGGAAATCAATAACGTAAAAACACCAACAGCCAGGAAAGAATACAAAACCAGGAAAGAGTATGAAAAAAGACAACTCACTTAAGAGTGTGAATGGCAGACTTCAACGACAATGAAATACTACAGAAACAATGATAAACCAATATCTATATCAAACTGACAAAAAATGTTAAACATAATGTTTGATGCTGCAAAACTCTGCAGAAGAAACGCAATCTCAGGGCAGTTAGGGAAAAAAAATTAAATATTAAATGATCATGTAACTGTTCCTATCCTTTAGCCACCCTGAGGAAGTAAACAGGAGTGAATAATTTCTGCGTAAGGGCAATCACTGCAGTGCACTTCCATTAGTAAAACTTTGGGAACACTCTGCTTACCCATAAGGAGATGGCTAAATAATTCATGATATATTCATGCATGACCATATTATATGGTCATTAAACTAATGTTTTAAAAATTGTTTAATAGCTTGGGGAAATGCTTACCATATTATGAGTAAAGACGGCTACAATATTTTACATAGTGTCTGATCTGATTTAAAAACAAATCTATGCGGAGGGGGGTGGCTCACGCCTGTAATCCTAGCACTCTGGGAAGCCAAGGAAGGCAGATCCTTTGAGCTCAGGAGTTTGAAACCAGCCTGAGCAAGAGCGAGACGCTGTCTCTACTAAATAAATAGAAAGAAATTAGCTGGACAACTAAAAAAAAACTATATATATATATGCATATATATAAATTAGCCAAGCATGGTGGTGCATGCCTGTAGTCCCAGCTACCTGGGAGGCTGAGGCAGGAGGGTCACTTGAGCCCAAGAGTTTGAGGTTGCTGTGAGCTAGACTGACCCCAAGGCACTCTAGCGCAGGCAACAGAGGGAGACTCTGTCCCAAAAAAACATAAATCTGTGGAAATAGACTGGAAAGAAATGTATCAATTTTTTCTGCGCTTTCTCTGTTTTACTACGCACAATTCACAATTGCGAAGGTCTGGAATCAACTTAAGCGCTAATCAATTCATGAGTGGAGGAATGTATCAAATTCTAAACTGCACTAGGAGGAATGCAGAAGCACCTGCAAGCCCAACACCCCGCCCACTGGGTGCACACCCTGTCCCCACGGCCCCTTCCGCCCCCTTCCGCCCCCACCTGCCGGCGCCAAGCAGGCGGGGCCACGCCCCGCTCGGACTCACAGGGGCAGGGACGGAGGCTCAGGCTCCGTCATTCTCGCCGCCCATTGGCTGTCCTGGAGTCCAGCCCCGCCCCGCCAGGGCCGCATGGCTCGCTCCTTCCGGGGTTCCTTGGAGACGGAGGGCGGAGCTGGAGCGCCGCGGTGACGTGGCGCGCGCCGCCGCTGTTTCCAGCTGACAAAGTCTTCCAGTTGGTCCTGAGAGGTCGCAGGGTAAAGACGTTTGCCATCCTCCGTAAGGCGGGGACCGGCGACCCTGTGTTGGTTGAGCCGGCGTGGACACTCGGCGTCCTGGTCTTCGGCTGATGGTCGGCGGGGCCTGGGGTTGTGGGTTCACCCCGCTCCTGTGCAGAGCAGCTGTCAATCCCCCAGCGTTCCCATTTAGCCGGGCAGCCGCGCCCTCGGTCAGTCCGGCCGGGCCGGAGCTGTCCGCGGGGCGCTCTGGGTTCCCAGAGCGGCTTAGGGCCTGGCATCCGGGTCATGGGGGCCTCGGCGCCTAAGCGAGGGAAGAGCAGCCCGCAGAGGGGCTCAGGCCCCGGTCGCCAGAGACCCGGTGGGGAGAGGGCGCTCCGGTAGCGGTGTGAGCTCTAACGGAGAAGGGACATCGCCTCAGTCTCCTACGTGGTTTTTCTAATGTGCAGATTCCAAGGCTCTAAAATGCTGCAAAATACGTTAAATTCCAGGTCAACGTAAGCATATTTAGGGCAGCTTGGGGGTGAATTCGAGAGTTTGAGTTTTAGCACATTACGTGTGTTTACGTGCCTTAAATTTGGGCAAATTATCTCAACTTTAAGATAAACCTTTTCTCACAAGTTTTGTTGATGATCGTTAAGATTTTTAAGGTATGTTTGTAACACCCTAATATGCTTCGATGAAAGATCTACATGAAGACTTCTCCATTGCTCAGGTCAGACTAAAGTTGGGCTGTTCTGTACGTAGTGAGGCCCCTCCTGGAAAATCCCGGCAACCAGAATGCCCTTAGTTTCTGGCTCCAAAAACACAGTCCTAATTCTTTAAAGAGATTTTAATTGAAATAGCAAGATGTGCACATTGTATAAGAAATGAAGAGCCAAGAAAAACATACCACAGCAAATGCCTTGTCCCCACATTAAAACTCTAGAAGCTAAAGTTTTTGCCAATCCTTCCAGAAAGTCCATGCCTACATAGTAAGCCTATTGGAATGTCATCTTAAAAAAAAAAAACAACAACAAAACCCCAAAAACTCATAAATTAATCACCTTATCTGTAAAATGAGGTTGAAAATAGTGCAAAGTACCTTGAGCAGTTTTTGAGATGTTGTTTGAGCTGCCTGTGATTGTTAATATTCTACAAAGCGTTTGAACTTTGCTATTCTGACTACCAATGAATCTCAAAGATTGTTTCATGTCACTCATATCACATAAAGTTCTGCCCCTTGTTTTCAAAACTGCACAATAATCCCTCCTGTGAAAATATAATTTGTTTAAATCTCTTATTGGTGGACAATTTGGGCTCTTTCACTATTTTATTATCACAAAGAATGCTATGGAGAATTATCTTGTATAAAGATTGTGGTATGTATTAGTATATGGTCACATGCATCTGTAGAATATACACAGAAATGGAATTGCAGGGGCCAGGGCATGTGACTTTTAAATGTTGCTTGATCTTGGCCACAGGAGTCCATGTTGCATTTGCTGAGGTCACAGTCAGCCTCTGCTTTTCCTGTTCCCTTCTGCTTTTGAGGCTGTTCTGTAGACACTGGTGTGAAATTGTTATGCTTCCTGCATTTGCTACTAGGCCCTCTAAGGGGGAGAGCTTAGACCAGATTTACTTTAGGAAACCAAGAATTAGAAACTGAATTAGAAAGCCAGCCCTCACTCCTGAAGGGAGATAAGTAGCTCCCTCCTTCCCACATGCTTCCTTGTGTGTACTAAATTTCATACCTAACTCAACAAATTGATAGCCATGAACTCAGCTCTCTAAATTGTAATAATAGTAGGTGACCTTACATTAAGCTTACAGTGTGTAGTCACTGTTTTGATCCTTACAATGGCATGAATGTTTGTCCTCTCCAAAACTCACCGTGAAACATAATCCCCAATGTGGCACTATTGAGAGGTGGGGCCTTTAAAAGGTGACTGGGCCTTGAGGGCTCTGTCCTCATGAATGGGTTAATGAGTTATCACCCAGAGAAGGGAGTGGGACTATTGGCTTTATAAGAAAAGGAAGAGATACCTGAGCTAGCATGCTTAGCCCCCTCACCACATGATCCCCTGTGCTGCCTTTGGACCCTGCAGATAGTCCCCAACAGCAGGAGGGCTCTCACCAGTGTGGCCCCTTGATCTTGGACCCCTCAGCTTTCATAACCATGAGAAAGAAATTCCTTTTCTTTATAAGTTGAAAAATGTCACTTGCCCTCAGAACAGTTTGTGCCAATCAACACCCCCAGCAATTGAGCAGGAATGTTCCTTTTTCTGGATCCTGGCTACAGAGAATTGTTTTGGTTCATTATCTCTACGATAAGTGAAAAGTGATGATTCATATCAGTTGTACAACTGCAAGTTTTAGAAAGGCCCATCAAACTGTCCTACATGTTAGAAGGGAGTTAATATTGGCTCCCTTAACTGTGAGACCGAGAGGATGGGCACATAGGCCTGGGTTGGATTAGTCCTGTGTACATCAAAGCCACCAAGGACCCAGTTTTCTTTTTCTCTATGCTCTTCATTTCTGATTGCTTGGCCCAGGTCCCTGAACCAGGGCACAGGATTACTCTGACCTAGTGGGAACCATTAGGATGTCCATCTACCCTGTAGAAGAGCACGTGTTCAATGCCCTGAAAACCTGCTACAAAGTGGGATTCCAGGGAAATTGTCACAACATCCATTACAGTCCTCCTTTGCAACATGCATTTTAAAAATGAGGTTATGGTAAGCTACGATGATGCCACTGCACTCTAGCCAGGGTGACAGAGTAAGACCCTGTCTCAAAAAAAAAAAAAAAAAAAATATATATATATATATAGAGAGAGAGAGAGAGAGAGAGAGAGAGAGAGAGATAGCCTACTGATATGAGATAGTAGTCTATCTGTATTTCTGTAACTGTATGCATGAGTCCTTTTCCACGTTTTCCACTTTACTAAGCCTTTTACTGATTTATAGAAACTTTTAATTAATTAATTAATTAGAGCTGAGGTCTCCCTCTCTTGCCCAGGCTCAAGTGCAGTGGCCCAATCGTAGCTCAGTGTATCCTTGAACTCTTAGGCTCAAGCAGTCCTCTAGCCTCAGCCTCCAGAGTACCTGGGATCACAGGCTTACACCTGTGACTAAACTAATTCTTAGTTTTCCAAGCCCGACTGGAAGTCCTTTAAATGGCTTTGTCCTGTGTAGCAAATATGTTCTCCAATTTGCACACAGTTAAAAGAGGTCTGCTAGCTCAGGTTTGTTTATGTGCTGACCCTGTGCCTGCATGGCCATGAGAGCAGTGGGCCCTTAAATTTTGCACCCTAGGTCCCTCATCTCACCTAGTCACAGCCACGTACGTGTCTTAAGGACAAAGCAACCTTCGTCTGCAGTTTTGTTTGCTCTTTACAAAGGAGACACTGGGCCCTAATTTGGCAAGGTTGTAGGGGAGGCAGGACTGGTGTTACAGGTTGACCAAAGCAGCATCTAAATCTCTGATATTTCCCCAAAGACCCCAGGGCTATGTGCTTTAAAAGCAGATCCTACCAGACTCTTCCTCTTAACCTGAGAGAATTAACTCATCTTCAAGTGATTGTTGGGGAACTTAGTAGGATCCTCTAGTACTATTGCCCTGTGAAGTCTCAGTTGCAGAGTCACACTCCTAAAGTAAACCCTTCCCATCTTGTCCCCAAGGAATACATTAGGGGTTGGAGTAGGTTATATTGATTGATGATTTCCATTTCTCATGTCACATGTATACACCCCTTTTGCCAAGTATTTTAGCTTCTCCTACAAGAGGCAGCATCCATGTCCACATCTGTTGACCATGAACTAGGTCAGGTGACTTGATGGGACCAACAAAATACTTATTATTAAATGCTTATTATTATTATTATTATTATTGAGACAGGGTCTCTGTTGCCTGGGCTAGAGTGCAGTGGTGTCATTATAGCTCACTCCAGCCTTAATCTCTTGGGCTCAAGTGATCCTCCTGCTTCAGCTTCCTGAGTAGCTGGGATTACAGGCATGTGCCACTATGCCTGGCTAATTTTTTCTGTTTTTTTGTAGAAGTCTTGGTATGTTGCTCAGGCTGGTCTTGAACTCCTGGCCTCAAACAATCCTTGTGCCTCAGCCTCCGACTGTGATTGAATTACAGGCACGAACCACAGTGCCCATGTAAATGCTTATATTAAAAAAGGGAACCCTGGGCAACATAGCAAGACCCCATGTCTACTAAGAGAAAAAAAAGGGAGGAGGGCTGGGCACTCTAAATGCACGATCTCCATTAATCCTTAGAGCCTCCCTGGGAGGCTGTTGCTAGTCTTAGCCCTATTTTATACAATAGAAAATTGACACTCAGAGAAGGCCAGTAACAGGGCCAAGGTCACAAGGCTCTTATGCTGACTTCAGTTAACATGGTTCACACACACCTCTCAGCTTTGCTTGTTGTCCATTTCAACCCCCTCTGCTGCCTCCCCCATTTCTCTTTAGCCAAAATCCTCCAAGTCACTCTGCTCCTCCCCTCTTACCCCACCCTGTCAGGACCTCACCCCTCCTCAGATCAACGCACCTCTGCCCTCTGCTCCTGCTGCCCACCCCTTCCCCTGCCAGAGTGGCCATCATCAAACCTAAACCAAAGAAACCAACAGATCCTGTTGGCACCCCTCCAGGACCTGGAAGGTGCAGTGAGGGTGAAAGAGGGTGAAACACAGAGAAAAGGAATGCCTCCTCTTCCCTTATTACACACCATAAGGTTTGTGGACTTAGGCCAGTACAAAACAATAACAAAAAAACTGGAACTGGGTGTTGTTTGTGATCACTCCTCAGCAGAATTGATTTTTTAAACTTTTGAGGTACAGGCCAGGCATGGTGGCTCACACCTATAATTCTAGCAATTTAGGAAGCGAGGCAGGAGGATTATTTGAGTTCAGGATTTCGAGACCAGCCTGAGCAAGAGCAAGGCCCCATCTCTACTAAAAATAGAAAAATTAGCTGGGCATGGTGGTGGATGCCTGTAGTCCCAGCTACTCGGGAGGCTGAGGCAGGAGGATTGCTTGAGCCCAGGAGTTTGAGGTTGCTGTGAGCTGGGTTGATGCGAGGGCACTCTACCCAGGGTGACATTTGCCTCACTCAATAAATAAAATAAACTTTTGAGACAGAATAATTTAAACTTTACAAAAACTTGCAAAAAAAGAATAAGACCCACCAGTAAACTCTTCACCTTGATCTGCCTTATAATTAATTTTCTAAACCAGATTTATAATCTTACTCCCTTTCATTCTTTTTTTCTTAATTTTTTTTTTTGAGAGTCTCGCTCTCTTGCCCGGGCTAGAGTGAGTGCCGCGGCGTCAACCTAGCTCACAGTAACCTCAAACTCCTGGGCTCAAGCAATCCTTCTGCCTCAGCCTCCCAAGTAGCTGGGACTACAGGCAGGCGCCACCATGCCCGGCTAATTTTTTTTTTTATATATATTTTTAGTTGGCCAATTAATTTCTATTTTTAGTAGAGATGAGGGCTCACTCTTGCTTAGGCTGGTTTCAAACTCCTGACCTTGAGCGATCTGCCCGCCTCTCTACGCTGTCATCCACCTTCCTTCACTTGTCTTCCCTTTTTGCACCTGGCCTTTGCACTGGCCGTTCCCTCTGCCTGGAGATCCGGCCCAGCTGTCCCAGGCTGCGCCCGCCTGCCCTTGGGTTTTTCCTCAAAATTCGGCTTCTCACAATGGCTTCCCAGGCTCTTGTTCAAAATGACACTCCTCGGCCGCACTGTCCCTGAGTCTCCTCCATTTTGTCCTTCACAGACATCACAAATTGTCCTTATTCGTCGTGCTGTGGTCGCCCGGGCCAGAACATGACCCCTCGATGCAAGGTCTGGATTAGGCGTTTTGTTCGCCTGGCAAACCCCGGTGGGGAGCCGTGGGCGAGGGAAGCCTGCTGCACAGACGCGGGCGCCGGGCCTGGGGACAGGCAGCCCCGAGTCCTCCGTGGGCGCCGCCCCGAGCCCCAGTCGAGCGGAGGCGGCCGCCCCAGCTGCCCGGAGAGGTGGGAGGGCCCCCGCGACCCGCCCTCCTCCTCCTTCCTCCACCCCTGCTCTTCCTCCGACAAGGAACAGGAGAGGGAAGGGCGGGGACGGGGAGGACAGACACCGGCCTGCGCTGGGACAACCGCCCTCACCCCCCTGCCCCCCGCGCCAGGCATTTTTAAAGGTTTTGTTCTGTAGCCGGGAATTCTGACTGGAGGTGTGCCTCCAGCCCTCCGACACTGGGGACACAATGCTTTGCTCCCCAAGTCCAGCCTTCAGGACAGATCCTTAGGAGCTTCCTGCTGCGCAGTTCCTCCAGGGCAGACAACCCGCCTTGGGGAGCCCTGGAAGCCAGCATGTTAGTCCAGTTTGTATGTCCTTGTCTCTTTCATTGCTGAGCATAAGGACAACCGGGAAAAATATGAATTTTACTCTCACTGTTAAGGGTATATGCACTGTTTTCAGCAGTTATCCAACAAGGCAGCATGGCGACATTTTAAAATCTTATGTCTTTCCTAAAGTGAAATACAGATTACAGCAGAACCAAGGTTTATGAATTTGGCTAAGATACAACAATAAAGAACTCGACATAGAGATTACACAAGTGAAGATACATGATTTTGGGTAAAAGTACAATGAGGACTAACCTCAAAAAGAATGTCAAGTGCATTTTTTTTCTGGTCCAAAACAAACAACAAAAGGTTGTCACATGGAAAAAAGGGAAGACATCTCCCTTTCTCTGCGCTTCACTCTCTGAGTTCACTTCTCCAGGTTCCTGGGCCTGCTCTTAAGCTCAGGGGTGACCCAGTGGCCAGGAGGAGGTGACAGCAAGGTCTCTTGGCTTCTTTGGTTTGGGTTTGACAAAGGCCACTCTGGCAGGGCAGAGGTAGATGGATCTGGACAGTGGTGAGGGGCAGGAGCCAGGGCCTGGGGGAGGGGAGGAGAAGGGGACAGTGGCTTGGAGGATTTTGGCTAAAGAGAAATGGGGGAGGGGCAGGGGTATGTGAAATGGACAAAGAGCAAAGCTGAGAACCATGTTAACTCAGATCCAGATATTTCTGGACACTGGGAAATCAAGAATCTTCTGCATTTGGCCTCTTCCAAGCTGGGAAGGTATACACCTGTCCCTGCTAATTTAATTTGGAGTGAGGTTAAGAATCTGTTGTCTTCAGGCATCTCTGGCCAATGAGATTCATGGAGTCCAGGAAGGAGTACTATCCAGGCTTGAGGTAAGGAAGGTGGTGTCCCCCCTTTCCCCTTGGGAGGAGTGGGGGCTGAGACTCAAAACCCAGTGGCATTTCCCTCCAAACCACTCTCTGCAGATCCTCCCCACCCACTCCCCTCTCCTTCCTTGCAGGTCTTCCTGTTGGACAGTGTGGCTTCTCAGACAATTCTACATCTTGGTTTGGAGCCTCACTTTGGCACTTCACACGCATTTTACTAATGTCTCAGCTGAACTGCTTGTCTTAGCTTGCTATGCACAACTCTGTATAATTCCTTTGGCCACTCTTTAAATGGAATTTAGAAACTGAATTTACTTAATTTCCTGTTTCAGTGTCTTGTCTCCCGATTAGATTAGGACACTCTTACTACAAGGCACACACCTGAGCCAAGCCCACTCTAATTCCCCAGAGTGCCATGGTGAAGCCACACCCATACAAAACCCACTCTGCCCTACTGCAAATCTTTTTCCTTACTTAGGATAATTGCTACCATGTATGATACATACCCCAAATTGATAAGGGCTTAAAATGGGATTTCTCATTTTAAAAGAAGTCTTGGAGTAGGTGAACTGGGGCTATTTTGGTGGTTCCACATAGTAACCAGTGACCCAGGCTCCTTCTAGCTCAAAAGGATCCTACCTTGAGGGTACAGGTGAGCTGTCCTTGTGGCCCAAGACTGAGCCAGAGCCAGTGGTATGGCCACTGTAACTGCTTCCCATCAGCAGAACAGAGGAGTGAGGAAGAATGGTCTGTTGAAGCAAAATCCCCACAAGTCCAGTCTCTACTTCATTGGCCAGAACTTAGTCACATGTCAAACCTAGCTATAAATTGAACTGGAAAGTCAAGTTTTTTAGGTGGGTCCTTGTCCCTTGAAACACTGGGCTTCAGAAGTAGTAAAGGGTGGGGGATGAAGAGGAAACTGCCATCTGTGCCATTGTGCATGTTAGGATGCTTTCTGTCTCAAATTTTCCCATTCCAATATCCTAACTCACAAACCTACCCCAAACCTAGCACTCTTATAAAAGACTGGGGAAGCCACAGGGTGACAAGATGTCATCTATTGGTTCAAGGATGATGGAACCTTCTGCAGGGTTTCCTATTCTTTCTTTACATTGGAGAAATGCAATTAGGGTTGGCCTTTAGGGCCCATAAAGGTAGCTTCTAATTCTGATGAGCTCCCCAAGCCCCCCATTACCCCACTGCTTCTTTCTCTTAGAATCAGTGCTCAGTCACTTTCTCTTTATTTATAGAGACAGGATCTTGCTGTCACCCAGTGATGCAGTCATAGTTCACTGCAGCATTGAACTTCTGGGCTCAAGCGATCCTCCTGCCTCAGTCTCCTGAGTAGCTGGGACTACAGGTGCACACCATCACACTTGGTTCATTTTTAAAATTTTTTTTAAAGATGGAGGTCTATGTTGCCCAGGCTTTCTCTTGATAAAAGAGTTCAATATAACTGCTTCATTTGTAAGCAGTTATTAGCTTTTTAATCTTTCATCTGTTCACATCATTTAACACTGAGCTAAGATACTAAGGTATGGCTCAGACATCTCTGTTAGGTGATTCCGATGTACCTTAAGGTGAACTTAAGGTACATCAGACAACTAGGCCGCTTTGGAAAAATGCTAATATCCACTACTACCCTCAGAAATTTGGGCATAGTTGGTCTGGAGTGTGTCCTGGGTATAGGTAATTTTCAGTATCCCAAGGGATTCTAATGTGCAGACGGTTGTGAACCACAGCTCCTGGTCACCTGTGTGCATGCCTATGTTTGGGGTAGGCGCTCAGCCCTGGACCTCACACCTCTGCAGGAGCTTCCTACTATGCTTTTTTCCCTTAATCCTCCCTTTTCTCCTCCCTCCTCAAAACCTAGTCAAAACATCAGGCAAAGGGAAGTAGCAACAGTTGTATTATTATATTATTTGTCAGAATTTCCAGAATCAGGGTCTCCACTGGACAAGTAGAAAAATAGAAAAGTTTACTACTTTTAAAAGGAAACTTTGACAAACAAGTATACTGAGGAAAGGGGCTCCTAGAACTTGAGCAGCCTCCAAAGAGTTCAGCCTCAGCACAGTGTAGTCTGCAGCATCCCTGCAACGACAGAAATGAACGTGTGTACCCTATATCCAAGATTCGAGATGTGAGTGTCTCTACAGAGCCGGGGCTGAAGCATAGAGGCTTTTGTTGTTCCTACTAGCTGGCCCAGTCCTGGAACCGGAAGCAATCACTTGCAATCTTCCACACTGTATTGGTGGATGAGGCCTGAGTGGTCAGGATGAAGTTCTGGTTGAAGTCCCGTTGTTTGTTGCCCTCAAACTT
Source organism: Lepilemur ruficaudatus (assembly GCA_963574885.1). Classification (NCBI taxonomy): domain Eukaryota; kingdom Metazoa; phylum Chordata; class Mammalia; order Primates; family Lepilemuridae; genus Lepilemur; species Lepilemur ruficaudatus. Next base: position 24,368 of record CAUYRT010095248.1, read on the forward strand.
CACTGTTCCACAGATCACAACGAGGACTGTGGTCTGGCTTGGCGTGGCTTCATCATGAACGGGCTGGCAGTCTACCACGTTAATCTGGAACTCACTGGAAGGCAACATTTCAAAAAACTCACTCAAGGATTCTTGTCCTGAAACGGCATTTCCATTCCAAATCAGGGTGGCTGTACCCATGTATAGGCGGGAGAGCAAACGCCGCCGCTTATCCATGGTGGTGTAGTAGACGTTGACAAACTCTTCAGCAGCTCTGCAGGCCTGATCTACATAGGTCTTGAAATCCACGGATGCCATCTCTGGTTCTGTGGACAGAGACCTCCACCAGGGTGTTTCCTCTGACTTGGGGAGCCAGGGGCTGTAGGTAGAAAAGAACCCGTGTCAATGCCAAAGTTCATTCTGCTCTGATGATGGAACAATCTTCCTTTCCTACCAGTGGCAAAACAGTTACAAACTGTAAAAGCCTCTGTTTGCTCATTGTAAAAAGGGAATATCACCACTGTGGCGTAGCTGTAATATGAGCATTAGATGAGAAAGTGTGCATCAAGTGCTTAGTTAAAAAGCTTGATACCTACACGTTCATACTACAATTGGCCCTCTGTATTGGGTTTCACATTGGAAGAACAAACCAATTGTGGATCAAAACCCACAGATACAGAGGGCCAACTGTACTATGCCATTTTATATAAGGAACTTGGGCATGTATGGGATTTGGTATCCATGAAGGATCCTGGAACCAATCCCATGCAGATAAAGAGGGCCAACTGCACTACAAATTTTAAAAATCTCATGTTATAAAATAGAGTACATTTGACTATGGAAGGCTACCCTTTCCTGGAAGCTTGGAACAGGTGTGACTGCCCCTGAGTAAAGACAGTGGACCAAACTGAAGGGAAGAGGGGTCATCAGCCCAATAAAGGCCAGTCAGACCAATAAAATATGCTCATCAGCTGGTGAGTCTGGGAAACCCTGCTGTGAGCCACCCAACAGGGACTGGGAGGGCAAAGAGAAGGCAGGATTCTTAAGAGGGTAAAACAACAAAAGCCATGAGGACAGGACCAAAACAGTGGCCATAATCTCCATGATAAACTATAAGAAGCAAACCCTGTGGATGAGTGGGAGTTAGAAGGGACGACACCTAGCTTCTATGGGTGCTAATGCCCACCCATCAGATAAATCCCACAAGACAAAGAATTCAAGACTTTCAATTGTAGCTGAAATGTCCCATTTCCTTCCTTAAATAATGAAAAAGATAAGAGTCCACACGGGGCTGGGAAAGGGGTACTCTTAGCGGCTGACAAAGTGGTAGCATTGCCTCCAGCGAAGAGCTGGGAGGAAGCCTGGTCCTAGACAAGAGCAGTTAAAAGGCAATCTCAGATGCTGGTCGTTCTACTCCCTGCAAAAAGGACCTCAAAGTAAGCCTCAATAAACACTCTGAACCGGGTACAGATGTCCCTTGATATTCGTGGGGGATTGGTTCCAGGACCTCACAAAGACACCAAGATCCGCAGATGCTCAAGTCCCTCATATAAATGGTGCAGTATTTGCCTATAACTTATGCACATCCTCCCATATACTTTACACATTGCTGGCCACACAAAAAAATCAGAAACTTTTCCTTGGTGCCACACTGTTTTATTACGAAAATAGAATAAAAACTTCAACTGTAATTTAAAGGTAAACATACATAGAAAAACTAAATTTATTGACTTCTATTCATTTAATCCACATTTTTAGAATTAAACTGTCAATACTAATTAGAACAATAAGAACATCAAGAAGATTTTATATATGCTTCACATGGCCCTGGGGTCAAAACTAGAGTAAGTTAAATACAACTCTCATAGCCATTAATGTGTTAAATCATCTCTAGATTACTTATAATATATAATGCAATTTAAAGGCCATATGAATAGTTGTTATACTGTACTGTTTAGAAAACAATGACAAAGTCTGTACATGTTCAGTACAGACGAATTTTTCTTCTGAATATTTTCAATCCATTTGGTTGAATCCACAGATACAGAACCCAGGCATATGGAGGGTTGATTGTTTTTGCTAAGTGCTTTACATACATTACCTCACTTAAACCTCATCACAAATGGATAAGGAGGTTATTACTATAACAGTTTTACAAACGGGAAAAGGGAAACTCAGAGCTGGACCAAGGCCACGAAAGTAAGCACACTCCTGATTTATCACCTATAAGAAGGTGAGAAGCCCTGAAAATTTTGTCAAGACTATGCTGTCCTTTTACTTGCTTATTTTATAAGTTCCTGCACTTTTGAAATCAAGTCTGTAGGAACACAACTTCAGGACTGCTGGCTTGGAAATTCCTTCCGGGGGCCCCTTTCTCTCTCGCTGGAATTCCCAAGCACCAGACCTCCTCCCAGAGCACATCATCACCTCAATTCCGTCTCAGAGACGCCCCTCTTCTCCAGCCCTGCTCCCAGCTCGCATATTGCATCCCGCAATCTAACAATCCGCCACGCCCCCCTTACCCAATAAAGTGACCACCTCCACTTTTGGTTCTCAGTCACCTACAGGACTAAAGGCCTGCCCGTGTCTGTCAAATCAGAAAGAGAAAGAGTAAGACTCTGAATTAAGTAACAGGCTGTAAAGATCGCCTCTTTCTCTCTGCGGCCCTCACCGTGGAGCTCTGGAGCCGGACCAGAGAAGCTGCCCCAGCTGCGCAGGCCTCATTTCCGGCAGCGAGTCGCTTTTACTCAAACACCTGACAGAAGCACGCTCTTCCTGGCCACCTTCCCACCTGAAAACTGCTCCGTGCGGGGACGCCCCTCTCCTCCTCGAAAAGCAAATTTGCTGCCATGCCTTTTGCACAAGCAAAAGCCTAATGCAGACCGCAGGGATACCACGAGGGCAAACCCGCGTCCCCTTCTTGACAATGCCGGGAGGGCGTGGAGGATGCACCTGGGGGCTATCTCAGGGGCCCTCCGCGCAAGCCCTGGGACCCCGGCTGCCGAGCGGGGGCGGCAACCTACCTGAGCGGTGACTTTTGGGGTGGCGCCGGCTGCGGCGCCTACTATCGAGGCGCCCCCAGCGCGGGCCACAGCTCCACGGAGGGGCCAGCCGGGGTCACGGGGTGGGTCTGCCGAGGCCTCGGAGGGGACGCGGGACGAGCCACGCTTCTCCTCTTCTCTTCCTCCCGGGACGCTCCGCCCGGGTCGCCGGGACTCCTGAGCCGAGGGACGTTTCGGCGCCGTTACGCCCGTTCCCGCACGCGACCAGCCGGGGGGCGCACAGACGCCGGCGTCACGGCCCTGCCTGCTCCCGCCTCCCCGTGACTGGCAGCTCAGTCAGTCAGCAGGCCGGCGGGCCGGGAGGCTAGCTCCGCCCAGTTGTAGCTCGAAGGAGGGGTGGCTTCCGGAGTAGCACCCTCCCAGAAGACCCCGGCGGATCCGCGCTCGAGTTTTCATTGGTCTAACCAGGCTACAGACTCCAGCGCGATTGGTCAGGTGGGATCCGTGATTGAAAGACAGCTCCCAGGTTCCGCCCCCGGAAGTGGGGTTGATGTCTGCTCTAGTTAGCATGGTAGAGGTGTTTTCGCTTTGCTCGCCTCCCGTCCGCCTGTGTTGGAGTGATTTTTAGTGAGAAAAGTCGTGAAATTTAACAACTTGATGCAGTCACGGGAAACAGCCGCAGAATAGCACGAGAAGCAGCAGACTGGTCCCACTAAGGCGTTCAATCAGCCACAGCATGTGGGGTTGCCAGGAGGTCCCGCGGGGGCGCCGGGGAAGTTTAACTCCACCGTTCCGGGAGGCCGGCCGAGCCCCTGCGGAGGTCTTCACGGTCAAGCACCTGAGCTGATCACTCTTCTTTGTAGTTTAAGACTCTTAGAGTTGACATCTTAATGGACACAGAGGAAAACCCACTTTAGTCAAATGGAAGCATAGTAACTGAAAGTGAGAGAAGAGGTGACGGTGAGGTTGAGGATGTGGGTGAGGCTGGAAAGTGACAGAAGGATGCCAAAGGGAAACTATGGCAGTCTACCTTCTGGTGTCCTGTGAATTGAGGGGCTCCAGCTCTGGCCCAGAGATAGGTTGGTGGTGTAATTCTGTTCTTAAGCATCCAAATGAGCTGCATTTCAGCTATTGTGGAATGAGGGCCGAGATTTTACTGACTGTTAAGAACAACAGCCTCAACAGAAAGGAACCATTTCGTGTGGACACTTGAAAAACTGTAAAGTGTAAAAAGTTAATGACTTGATTTCTTCAGATACAAAGTTTTCAGCTCCATCTGCTGGTCTAAGGCTGCATAATTCATTGCAAAGCCAGGAGAACCTTCTGAGTGTGGCTAGATTAAATGTAGTTTAACCTGTACGTTCTTGGTGCCCTTTTGGCTCCCTTTGCTTGCATTCCTGAGAACACTTGGCCTCAGATTTTAGGACAAGTTTAGATACTGGGTGGATTATTTAGGCCACCCCCCACTTCAGTTAAGTAGGTGGAAAATTTGGATTATTTATAAGGTAAATTGGAGGCTGAGTAGAGAGGGTGAATGACCATCTTTGGAGTGGTAGTCCCACTAAAATGACTTTATAGACCCTGTGGTAGTGATATCAGGATTTACTGTACAGAATTCCAAATCACAGCATCAATGGAAAGAAAATGAGGGTTGACTTACTGCCTGTCCAGTAGGTTGGGTGTTGTGCTTCTTTTAAAGTTTCCTCATTTCCCATCTAAGCCCTTTTCATTTCTTTTGTATAACTCTTTGGGGGAGGTATTGTTATTCCTGATTTTATAGATGAGGAAGCTAAGAGACAGGAATTAAGTAACCCTGGAGTCACAGAATCAATTCAAACCTAAAAAGCTGGTTAGGAGAACATCTTTGCAGCTCCAAATCCTTTTAAAAATGTAGAGCTTGAGAAGCAGCAGAGTCTGCAGTAGAAGGGTAGGAGGGCAGGGGCCTTTTAGGCTTGTGTCTCCAGCATCTAAACTGTGCCTGACCTACAGCAAGGGCTCAGTAAATACTGTTGGAATGAGCAGATAGGCCTGGGTTTAAATCATTGCTCCATAACCTTCCAGTAGTGATGTGCCCTGCCCAGCATTCACTCTCCCTTTTCTTGGAGGCAACACTGGCTTTTATATCCTGTGTGTTCCTGGGGTTTAGGGAGGTTAGAGACCTGCCCCTGGCTCTAAGGGGCACACCACTGGCACTGTATGCCCTGAGCACAGTTGAGGGTGGTGGGAGGCTTATTTAGGGTGACTGAGCCTGGAGAAGATGTTTGCTGGGGGATTCTGGGAATGGACCTTCTTCTCTTTTCGCTTCTGGACCTTGCTGTGTGGATGGTGCTGCTGCAGCCATCTTGCTACCGTGAGGGAGATCCCCTTGCCAATGAAGCAGACAGGAAAGATGAGAAGAAATCAGACCCTTGATGACTGTTGGGAATCAAATCTGCTCTCGAATTTGGACTTTCCAGTTACAAATGTCAAGAAATCCTCTATTTTTTACACTAAAGTTGGACATAAGCATAAAGTTACTTGCAACTTAACTAGCATGGCTTGGACTATTGGCAGGGTGACTGTGGAAAGTGAGTTAGCCTCTCTGGGGTTCAGCTGCCTCCGCTATAGAATGGAGGCAATGATAATATCCATGTCCTCCAGCGCTTGTGAGGAGCGAAGGAACAATGCATGGGAAGTTCTTCATTCAGGTCTGAGCATGAAGTAGCATCCAGAGAGCAGAATTGTGCTTTGAATAATTTTCCATCGACAGCAACTTCCTTATTTGCCAACAATCCTTCCAACAATTGGCTTTTAAACTGGGGACAAGTGTATTGACAAATTGGTAGGATTTGTCACCAAATCACATGGGCACCTTCTGAAGATGAGCCCAGTAGCTTAAGCAACCATGGAGCCAGTGGTCCCATTTGCAGCATGGAGTCTGTCCAGTGAGGAAGGGTGCATCTGGTCATACACGCAGAGTCTCTGGCAGCTCTGACCGTGGCCTGACTTAAGGATCTTTAACTCTGTAAACACAGGATTGAGCTTTCTCCCCATTGTCAATGTTGTTCCCCAGGGCAGGAGCTTAACAGCATTAGTTTGCCATGAGACGCTGCGTGACTTGGACTCAGTTGATCTACTGTTGTGTCTCCAAAGCACTGCCACAAAAAAACACATCTTCTCTCAATCTCTCTGCCTCATCAGGATTGTCTGAGCTACTGCTGGATCAGAGTGAGTTGGGGCTGCGTTTTGGGGAGGTCAGTTGGATACCCGACTTTTAGAGGACCTCTACGGGCCTTGGAGGAAGCACAACCTATAGGATCAGACAGTGTTTTGTGAAATCTGAGCTCTGCCTTCTCTGTCACTCGGTTACTGCGTCTGTAACACGGGGGAGTGAACACTGTAGACATTAAATGGGAGTGCATCGAGGAGGCACCTTCTGCAGCATTTGCCCAGTCTGAGATCGTATCCTTTGCCTGAGAAGGTTGTAGGGATCACTGCTGATCAGGCCCCAGATAACCCTCTTCCCAGCTCAGCACCCAGTCATCTGGAGTTGCGGAAGGAGTCAGTTATGGCTAAAGAACTTCTGTGTAACTAAATACAGACATTTATCAGGGTTCTTTGCAAGAAACAGAAACTAATTTTGGCTAATGTAAGCCAAAAGTTATTTAACAGAAAACTTCCAGGTGCTTGCAGAGTTGACAGCAGGCACTGGTAAGGCTGCTTCTGGTGTTTGGGAACAAGGCCTGGGCAGCAGGTGCTTGCAGAGCTGTGTTCTGCAGATGGACCTGTTACCAGCTTCCAGCCCCTGAGATTCTCCACTCCTGTCCAATTTTCAGGAGAGAGAGTTGGATTTACTCAAATCCATTCATGTGCCACCATCTGCTGGCCAGGAAGACTGAGGGAAGACTCACTGGGAAGTTTCCCAAAGGAAGTGAGGTGGGGGTGCTGCTCCCAAAGGAAGAGGCAAGGGATTCTGGGAAGGCAGAAAGAACTGAGGCTCAAAGATGAGGAGCTGAGCTGTGGCCATGGGCACAGACAGGACAGAATGAAGCAGAGACAAAGGCCATGTGACCTGAAAGAGCGGGAAGAGAGGGGAGAGCTGGGCTGAGCCACGCACGCATGCACACTCACATTCACACACTCACATACACAAGTGTATTCACATACATGCACACATTCCTGTGCTATGGAGAGTGACTGTCTTGATTCCTGGTGTTTTTTTTTCCTTATTATGGGCAGATTATATTTTCCAAAAATGGCCACAAAAATATTTCCAGTCCCACCTGCAGAACCTTACCTTACCACCCCCTCATCAGAGAGTCTCGGGTCATCCTCTCCCTTGGATCAGGAAGCCTGTGTGACTATGTGAGCTCAGAGGAAATGGTGTTGCATAGCTGCTGAGGTTGGTCTATAAAAGGAGAAACAGCTTGTGCCACTCTCTTTAGGTGTGCACAGACGTCCTTGGAACCCAGCACTGTGCTGTGATCAAAGCCAGCACCCAATTGTCAGCTGTGGTCACATTGGAAATAGACCCTCCGATCTTTTGTTTAGGCAGAAATGAGCCTGCCCTGCTGCCTCCTGCTCAAATTGCAGGTTATAGGTTTGTGAGCAAGAGAAATGATCGTTGTCCTGTTAACCCACTAAATTTCTTAGTGGTCTGCTGTGCAGTAAGAGAGCCAGAGTTTTTACTCATTACTGTCCTTCTCCCAGTCCCTGCTGCAGTCCTGCCCCAAGGCTCCAGGGGAGAGGCTAGTGCTCATAGTACCTTCTTTTAAATTTATGTCAGTATGAACTGGATTTGCCACTTGCTGTTAAAGGAATCTTGAACACAGGGCCCCATAGGCCTTACAAGGTGATGCCACCACAGTCCTGAGGTTGGCTCCTTCTTAATCTCTGAAAAATCTCTATTGGCCAGAGAAAGAGTCACAGGAATCAGGTCACAAGGTTGCATCAGAGCGGGGTGTTGATTGGTTCAGTTATGGCCAGAACCAGCTTCCCAGGGACTCGATGGCATGATCTCTCTGTGAGCAGGTGCAGTGGAGCCACTGCAAGGCAGGACAAGGAAACACATAGAAGGCATTTCCCCAGTGCTAACAGGGCCTGAAGGATCTGTGTTCCGAGTAAGGAAAGTGTCATCAGGGAGACCAGATACTCTGCAGGGAGCTCACAGCTCCCTCCCACCAGCCCTGCCTACATTTGCCCCTATGAATTACTTTAGCCCTCTTTTTGGGTGTTCCCACGCTCTGGTGGTAGATACCACAATCCATTCATTTACATCAGAGCTCCTGTGTGGGCCAGGGGCCTCCTTTCTCTTAAAGGCACCATTGCATATGTCTCCCCCAATCAATGTCTTGCTTTTAATTCTCATGGACAGTCTTATTTCTTGGCTTCTAAGCAGGTTCTATGAGTTAATGTGTATGGAGTTCATGTATTAGTTAGGATTTCCTAAGAAGCAGACTTGGAGCAGGGATTTGATGCAAGTCATTGGTTTTTTAAGGTATAGGGATGTGGGGAGTTGAGACCAAAGAAGGGCAGATGGGTTACTCAGGCAGCTATCACTGGGTGACTGGAGCCTAATCATGTTGTGAAACTCAGCATAGAAGACATGCTTCAGAATTATGGGTGAGGGAGCTGGGGTATTTACACCCCGACTCCTAAGAGTTGAGGGCTGCTGGGGAGGGTGTCATTTTCTTGTCTGGCAGGAGGGATGCAGAAGCTTTTTTCCCAGACCCATGGGGAAAAAGGCCCTTAGGCATTTGGAAATCAGCTGGAACCCACTAAAAAAGGAAGTCCCAGGCCTTGGGCAGGCACTGATGGTTTGAACCACGGTAGGCATCGTAAGTGACTGCACAAGCAGCCCCTGCAAGGCCCAGCACTCTCAGTGTCCTTCACAGGCGACCACTTGGTGACTGTGGGCACAGCCTCTAAGGTGGCTGTTGCCATCAGACACCCAACCATGCAAGCCAACTGCAAATCTGGGTGGGGAGGGGCAGTGTACCTTATTAAGCCAAAGCTGATGACACAAAGGAAAAGTAAGATGTCTTGTGATCTCTGACTTCGGTGAGCCAGACTTGGAGCTGAGGGCATGACATTTATAAACGGGAGGTCCTCAGGGAAAGATGGCCTTGTAAAATGGCTTGCCCTGCTTTGTTTCCTCTACCGAGAATGACCTTTGCTGGACATGCAAATCAAACACCCAGTTGCTTACTCCACAACCTTAGGATGGCTAGAGTGAAAAAATGGAAAATAACAAGTGTTGGTGAGGATGGGGAGAAATTGGAACCCTCATGCACTGCTGGTAGGAATGTAAAATGGTGTAGTCATTGTGGAAAACAGGAGGGCAACTGCTCAAAAACTAAATGTAGAGTTACTGTATGACCCAGAAATTCTGCTTCTAGATAAATATCCAAAAGAATTGAAAACTGGTACTCAAACAAGTATTTGTTCATGAATGTTCATAATAGCCAAAAATTGAAAACAATCCAAATCTTCAGTGGATAAATGGATAAACAAAATGTGATATATCCATACAATGGAATATTACTCAGCCATAAAAAATGGAATACTAGCTCACGCCTGTAATCCTAGCACTCTGAGAGGCCAAGGCAGGAGGATTGCTTGAGCTCAGGAGTTGGAGACCAGCTGGAGCAAGAATGATACCCTGTCTCTACTAAAAATAGAAAAATTAGACAGGCGTTGTGGCATGCACCTGTAGTCCCAGCTATTCAGGAGGCTGAGACAGGAGGATCACTTGAGGCCAGGAATTTGAGGTTACAGTGAGCTATGATGACACCACTGCACTCTAGCCCGGGCAACAGAGTGAGACTCTGTCTCAAATAAAAAAAAAAAAATACTGATACATGCTACATTGTGGATGAACCTTGACAACACATTGAGGGAAAGAAGCCAGACACAAAAGTCACCTATTGTATGATTCCATTTATGTGAAACATCCAAAATAGGTGAATCTATAGAGATAGAATGCAGACTAGTGTTTGCCAGGGCATAGGGTAGGGAGGAGAAACAGCTTAATGGGTATAGGTTTCACTTTGAAATGATTGAAATGTTTTGGATAGAGGGTAGACAATATTATCAAATTACTAAATGCCACTGAATTGTTCTGTTTATAGACCATTGTATGGTTTATTTTATGTTATGTGAATTTCAATAAACTGTTAAACAGAAAAAAAGACTCCCCTTCCCTCAAGGCTCAGCTCACCGGCAACCTGCACATGCCACCTGCATGTCCTCTGACCCCAGTGGCTGAAGGTGACATTCGTGACTTCATGGCTGGTGGGCTTCTTAGCTTCTTGGCATCTTGTGTCCTGTGTGCCATTTGTCCAATGCTCCTGACTCCGAGGGCTGGGGCCAGGGTCTGGGTCTCATTCCTCCCACTAATCTGGCCGCTGCCTCCCTCCAGCCTCTTGGAGTCGCCCAAACCCCTGCGTCCTCTACTGTGGGCCTGGCGTTCAGGCTCCTCTGTCTTTCTCTGGACTATTTGAACAATCCAGGTGGGTAGAGCAGAAAGAATGTGGGAACTTGGAGCCAGGTAGTCAATTATCTAGCCCTTGAGTCTATGAAATTGGGGCACCTGCTCCCTAATGCTGTCAGGTGACTAAACCAGTGATGCCCGAGTGGTGGGTGCAGCTCTTGGCTTGTCGTGGCAGTACCCCAAACTCTGCTGCCACCTTCTTTCCTCTCCTAACTGAGATTCTGGCTTTTCTAACCCTGAATCCAAGCATACTTCCCAAAGGAATTTGCCCAGGGCATGGCTCTCACCCTGTAATGTCCCTCTCCTTGTCCTAGACCCGTGAGTGGGGTTCCCACCGTTCCTCTCCCCATCTCCAATGTTTCAGCCACACCCAATCCTCATTGCCTGCCCAGCCCGCAGGCTTCCCTCTCTCCAAGCCTTCTGCTCACATCATTCCTCTGCCTTGAGCACCGTGTCCCCATTTCTGCACAGTGAGTTCCCTCTATCCTTCAGGGTCAGTTCAGACGTCACCTTCTCTTTGCAGCCATCCCCACTTTGAGGAACTATGATGTTCCCCTCTCTGAACGTTTTATGGCATTCGTTTTAGTTTAGTTTTAGTCATTTGTGGAAGAGTCCTACTTCCCCACCTGAGGTGGGGGCACAGCAGGCTGTGCGAGCTTGAGGCTGGCCCCTGCTTTGCTGAGTCCGCAGAGTTGTTGCACGTTGAATTGATTTGCAGGCTTCACTGTGTGTCCAGAGAGGCAGCTCCCACCCTGGGGACACCAAGATGTCCAGGGAAGAGGGGACTTGAGAGAGGCCCTGGATGAGTGGGCTTTGAGTAAGGAATCACATAGTCTTGGGGACTCAGCAGTGAGCTGCAAGAGCTTCCCTTCTCACTGGCCGCCTGGGGAGCTGGGCAGAGCAGGCAGTGGAAGCACCTCTACACTTTCCTTCCTGGACAGAGGTTCTCTGGCCACAGACTGGGACCTTAACCAGAGCAGGGCAGGAATGCCTGAGCTAGAATCCCAAGAGCCGCCCTCTACAGGGACAGAGGTGAGTTGGATGGTAAATACCCCAGCTTCTGTGCTACAGGTGAGACATCTCTGCGACTTGCCTTACACCAGCCCAGTGCTCCCCGGGGATGGGGCCCAGGCACCCACAGTGCTGACCCTGTGTGGCTCCTCCCTGCCCTGTGTCACATCTCCACGCCCAGCAGGTGTTCCTGGAATCACCCCCCAAGTAAGTGGCTTGCACTTCAATGATGGTCTCAGGAGCTGCTAGGGACCCCACCCAAGCCCGGGAGCAAGACTGTCCCTCAGTATTGAAACTTCTGGAGAATAGCCAGTTTTCCTGGTCCCTTGAAGGGTCAGTGCCTTGGCTATCAGGCAGTGACAGGCAGTAATAAACCTAACTGTTGCCAGCAGTTCTCAGATGAGAGGGAGTGTGTCACAGTCCTCTGGAGGACTTGCTAACACCCAAATGCCAGGGCCTTGGCCTCAGAGCTGTGACACAGCAGGGCCCGGGCGAGGCTGGAGCTTGCATTTCTGCCCAGTTTCAGGGGTGCTCCTACTCTGTGGCCACACTGTTCTTCACTGGAAGATAAAAGTAGCCAGGGATGAAAAGTGCTTCAGGTGTATTTAATGAAATAAAGTATTTAATATTATTTCACACTCTTCTGGCAATTAGTTCAGGCTTGACTATTGAGTGTGGTGTTCTCTTTTTTGAAGCTGTCTAGATCTTTCCTGCTCTTCGATTCTGGGTTGCTATTCAAAGAAACAGCCACATGAGGGTGGTCTGGTCTTGGAAAAGAGCCGCCTTCCTCCTATTAGAGACAGGATGAAGAAAGAAAAGCGTCCTTCCCAAGGTCAGACTTTTGAAATGTTAAAAAGTTCAAGGATATCTCTTTTGTCTTGATGGGTGGCTTTTCAGAGGGGCTGTGTGTGTGTGTGTGTGTGTGTGTGCGCGCGCGTTGTGTGTGTATGTGTTTTCCTGAGAGGGGAATTTAGAAACCTTTTGGGAAAGATGTCTCCCTGCCTTCTCGAAGCAGCAGAGCTTTTAATTGTTTAGAATCTCTGAGAAGCTGTCTCAAAAACGCTTCCTGACGAGCATTTTGGTCAGATGGTTGATACTGGAACTTTGTCCTCGGGGTTGTTCCGAGGCAGTAGGTGAGCAGCGTCTAAGGGGACAACATGATGGGTGGGTGGCAGGATCAGCTCAGGACGCTGGCTCAGGGCTCCTGGCAGCCAGTTCTCACCAGACCATTGCCCACTGACACACGGCGGGAGGGAGTTTTGAGAAGACACTGCCCCTCACAAAGGCCCCTCACCTTTTACCTACGAGGTCAGAGGGTTATTGGAGGAAGCGGGACAGTCTCGTCTTCCTGCTCGCAGCCGTGGTGTGGGCCCTGGAAGGTGCCCAGGGCAGTGAGGAAGCTCGTCTTTGTAGGGGGTCAAAGGGGCTCCTGACCCTAAGAGCTGGCCATGCCCCAATCTTCCCCAGCCTCGCGCTCTGTTTCCCCTGGGGGGCCGGCTCCATGGGGTGGGGAAGTCCAGCCGTCAGTGCCGGGCCAGGTGTTTCTCTCCTCTGTCTGGTAACTTCTCTGGGCTCCACCCCGCGTTAAAACAGAGGCTGTCTTTAATTTAATTAAAAACTTTAAGCCAAAGTTCCCGCTTGCGGTGTAAATATCCAAGAGTTGAGATGGATTTCCAAGGAAAAGCAGGTGCATCTTATTCTGCCCTTTGCTTCCCACCCAGTCCAGGTTCCTGGGGCAAACACTCGAACTGTTGCTATGTTTTGATCTTTTGGCAGTTAAGTTACCTCTGTAATTCTAAATAATGAACTTGTGATTCGATTGCTTGATTTATCAACTTCAGGCAATCTTCAATGACTCCATTCCAAGGAGTAGTATCTTACAAGGTAGTAAGGTAGTATCTTAGTTTATTTTATGAGATTTAAGGTAGTATCTTAGTTTATTTTATGAGATTTAATTCTAGTGGTGACCTTTATGGCTTTAAATATGTTATTACACCCTACTTCTTATTCTACCAATGATAGAGACTATTGTCTGACTCTCTGGGGTGAGGATAACAGTTCTTCCACCCATCTCTTCCTAAGTCCCACCTTCGTGACTGGTCAGTGAGTTGCTGTCAACTCCATGTTCTCCTCTTTCTGTAGTAACAGAATCCTGACTTGTAATGTCACATGTGGCCACCTAGCCTGAAGACCATGCTTCCTAGTTTCTCTCACAGCTAGCTGTGGCATGTGACTCATCTGGTTGATGTGTGTGGTACTTCCTGAAACTAAGGAGGCTGGGCCATCTTTCCCCCTTTCTCCATTCTATTTCCTGAAACGCAGATGTGATGGTTGGCACTTTGGCTTCCTCTTTGGACCATGCAGATGTGGGCCATATCCTAGGAATGGTGGAGGGGAGGGTGGAAGGACTTGAATGCTTTGTGATTTCATAGAGCTGCCATAAGAACTCTTGATTGCATACATGCGTATTTCTTTTAGGCAAGTGAGAACTACAAGTCTATTTTGTTTACATCATTTTGAACTCATTAGTTAGATGCCATCAAAACTAATCCTAACCAATATAGTATGAAATATCTTTCTATTTATAGGGATGACTATATTTACCTTCCATTCTGCAATGATCTATCCTTTGACTAGATTGAATCTTAAGTATTGAAAAGGAATAAACAACATTACATTATTGTGCCTCACTGTTGATTACTATAGAACAGCACATATGTGAGAACTCACTGTGTTCTCCCACGATACCTGTAACACCTAAAGGGTGACATCCTAGATTCAAAGTCCAGCGACAGTATGCTCCTTAAACCATGCTCATTTTTGTTTACTTCTGATTTGACCTTGTCTTTATGGGGCAGGATTTTTTTTTTCTTGGAGTTTCTTATTCTTTTAATCTTTGTTGCTCTTGCTGTGGACAAAATAATAATGTGCCTTGCTCATACCCACCAGCTGACCAGATTTGCCAGTATCCCACTCATTGCTTGAAATGCCTCTACTCCTGAAGCCATTCCTTATGGATCCTTGGACCTTTCCAGTCTGGATGGGTTTTCTTTACCTCTGCGGATGGTATTCTATTTTTTTTGGATGAGTTTCTCTTATCTACTTTTTCTCCCCTTTCTTTTCTCTTGTAATTTTGGTGGCTGTCTTTCTTGCCTATGCCCTGGGAATTAAAAACAACAAACAGACAACTTTATTTTGTATCCTTTCTATTGATTTATTATTTGTTTAGTTTTTTTTTTGCCAATTATATCTTTATTTTCTAAGATTTCTTTCATGATTTTATGTTCTTGGACTGGTCTTTTTTTCCTAGTATTCTGTTCTTCTATTCTACATTTCCCAGTGTTCCTTTTTATATGTAATGGATGTAATTGCTTCTCAAAATCCATGAGAACATGGTTAGGTCTACAGAAACCTCTGGAGCTGAGCAGCCTGCGTTCTAATCCTGACTCTGTCGTTTACTAGCTGAATGATCTTGGGTGAGTTAATTAACCTGCCTCAAGTTCATCATCTATACAAAGGGGAGAACATAGAACCCTTGCCACTGGTTGTCAGATCAAAGGGTTGCTATGTCTGTATGAAGTTTGTGCAGAACCTGACACACTTGGTGCCCAGCCTCAGGTAAGGCACTGACTACATGTTACTATTGTTACCTGCTTCTTGTCTCTCGTGACTGTGGTGGCAGATTGCATTACCCAAAGATGGCCACACTATTATAGTTTCACAGACCACCTGCTCTTGCAATGTGAATGATGCTGCTCCCACAGAGAGGTGATGTTTATGTCTCCTCCCCTTGAATCTGGGCAGATATGAGTTCCCAGGCCCGGTCATAAAAGGTGATATGGCTTCCACCTGGCTCACTTGTGCGTGCGTGCTGTCTCTCTCTCTTTCTCTCTCTCTGCTCACCCTTGGGCCCAGCTACCATGCTGTGAGGAGGCCTGAACCAGGTCGGCTGGGACTCAGACATGAACAGGTCCATTGGTGAGGGGCTGAGTGAGGCCCCAGTGACAGCCAGCAGTAACTGTCAGACATATAGTGAGTGAGCCTTCAACTGGCTCCACTGTGCCATTTTCAAATGCATATTTGCCATGTAGGCTGGGTGATTGCACTGGCACTGAGCTGTGATGATGCATGGAACAATTTGGTTGGCGAGGCCCAGTCTTGTGCCCACTTCTGAGACCAGTGGAGTCAACTCAGATCCCACATAAAGGGTGGGGTGTGTGGTGGGTAGGCCCAACCAAAGTGACCCCAGGAGGCACTGAGGAAGAGCAATGTGCTGGGATGAGCTCTGTGGCATGTAAAAATGGGTATCGTCTCAGGATCCAATAGTGAGGCTGGATTTGGGTGGAGGAAGTACCAAGTGAGAGAAAGCAGAAACCTGGAGGGTGAGATGAGTGGGGTTGCTGCTCTGTTCCTGCCCGTGGAGAAAGAGCAGAGGCTCTGGGTGGGACACACAGCCATCACCTCTGATGGGTGGCCCCACAGGGAGGGTGGCATGGAGGTCTCCCCTGGGAGGAGGCTGCCCTGTGAGGTCACAGTGTGCCAGAGGACACTTGTGGATTCAACATGGACCCTGGGCCAGGCAGCTCCACGGCATCTCTTGGCAGCAGGCTGTGACATGTCTGGACCACTCATCAGTAGATTTTATCTTGGAGAACAAGAACAAAGGGCTCTAAGAAATGCTGCCTGAGTGGCAAATTGGCCCAGCTCAATTTTTTTAGGAAAGTTTCCTCTTGGCACCACCAGTTAAAAGAGATTGAAAGCAAGGGAGTCCTTTCAGAATGCCCATACCCCTCCCTGGCCTAAAGGGGTAAATGAGGGGTAGCCAGTCATCCAGCTCACCCCCTTTTCTTACCTGTGACTCAGTGGATTGGGTCCTAGCCCTCAGGCTGGCCTGTGTCACTCTGGTGGCTGCTGCTATTTTGTGACCAATTCCTGAGTCACCAGCACAGCCTGAAAGAGCCAAAAGTGAAATCCAGACATGGCTGCAGAGGCCAAACTGCTGCCTTGGTCCCTCTGAACCCCCCCAGGCACTGGGGGAGCCACAGACAGTTTTTGGACCATTAGGGACCTTTTAATCTATAAAGTGACACATCATGGAGCAGTGGGGGACAGAGGGCTTCAGGAGGCAATGGGAGGATGAGGACACACAGGCCAGAGTCCAGGGCACAGGACACTAATGGTGAGAGTGTTGACAGTGCAAAAAATAATACTGCTAATGTTGGAACATTTTCCAGGGCTTTTCAATTGTGGCTCCTCTGTCTTAGATAGTCACAGCAACATCATGAGGTCTGTCTCAGGTAGGGTCCCCTGAAAACAGACCCCGAGGTAGAAATTGGCATGTCAGGGTTCCTGGGGGAGGTACTCTTGGGAGCTGCACTTGGGAGGGGTGAGGGAGCAGCAGGGTGCCATGCACCTGCAACAGAGGACTCCACAGACCTCTCGAGACCTCAGCTTTGGACATGTTAAGTGACTTGCTCAAGACCAGTTGGCTACTAAGTGGCTTCTTGGGATTCCAGCCAAGGACTGTGTTTTAGATTGGGCCTATCTGACCTAAGAATGGACTCCCTGACCTAAGACTGGACTCCCTGACGTAGGAATCTACTTCTTGACCTCAGAATGGACTCCCTGACTTAGGAGTGGACTCCCTGACCTCAGAATGAACCCCTTAACCTCAGTTTGGATTCCCTGACCTCAGAATGGATTCCTTGACCTAGGAATGGACTCCATGACTTAGGAATGGACTCCCTGACCTCAGAATGAACCCCATAACCTCAGGATGGACTCCCTGACCTCAGAATGGACTCCTTGACTTCAGAATGGACTCCCCAACTTAACAATGGACTTTCTGACCTTTATTTTGCAGATTATCCCAAGAAGCACCAGTAGGGAGTGAGGAGGCAAGACATGGAAGAGAAAGAAGGCAAGTCAGTATGTGATAAGTGGGTAACCTCTGGTTATCCACTGGGACCACTGGGCCCACCCCACTGGGGGATTCTGTGAGAAGGTGTGGCACACCCCTCAGACACTGGATGGTGGAGAAGCTGGGCACTAACTGCCAGCTCCTCATCTGTTGCTGGTCGAGGTTCAGTCCTGGGGTATGGGCCCTTCTCCCAGTGCTTCTCGCCCTGTGCCTGGCAGATCATGCTGAGAGCCAGAGAGAGTTCCAGGTGCCAGCGATGACAGCTTTGGGGTTGTAGAAGTGGATCGGGGGAGGATATGGCAGATCTGACTCCCAAGTCTACGAGAGGAGCCCTCCCACCATATGGAGGATGTCAGGAGGAAGGGGCTGGCTCTGCCTTATCAAGAAGGTGATGTTTGAGAGGGACTTTGAAGGGCAAGTCACAATCGCAGCGTGAGACACAGAAGTTAGTGTGTGTTCATCCATTCTTTAAATGCTGCAGGACTTGCTACCTGCCACTTGCACCCTGCTCAGTGTAAACACAGCAGAGGGCCATTCCTGTCCTCTGAGAGCTACTTGGTACAATAGGTGACCACACTTGCTGCCTGGACAGGGTGAGCCTGGAGGGTGAAGGTGGCCCAGGGCAGGACTGTGCCTTCTCTCTGGGGCAGTGTGCACATGTGTGCATGTATGTGTGCATGGGGACATGGTCACATGTGTAGGGGGCAAGAGGATGTGGCCATGGAGGAGGTGCCTCCCAGGCTGGGTCTTACAAGGTGGCAGGGTGGAGGGACAGGGAGAAGAAAGACTAGATGGTGTGCATGGAGACCTGCAGGGAGAGGTCAGGGACAGAGGTGAGTTGCCACAAGAGTTGGGGCAGGGCAGATGGATGGAGGTCATTCTGCAGAGGGCCTGGGCAGCCTGGCTGAAGTATCATCTGGGGAGGACAGGGATTGGTGACGGATTTTATGCAGCTGAGTTAGGTTCCAGATACTATGGCTGTGAACAAATTATCCCCAAACAGTGGCAAAAAAATAACCATTCATTATACTTGGCTTTGGTATGTCACGCAGTGTCCCTTCTTCTCTATTCTGTCAGTTGAGGCAGTTCTATGTAAGACCCTGTCTTGGTGGGAGGAATGCTGACATCACATTCTACAAAGGGCATGTGGGATGGGACACAGATTGAATGGCCATCTTTGGAAGTTACCATCTGCCACCAGTTCTGTGGCCTGACTAGCCCTGGCACCATAGAGGGTGCTTTGGGGGCATTAGATGGAGGCAGGAAGATAAATTGAAGACGAGTGCAAGCGCTTTATTTATTTATTTATTTATTTATTCATTCATTCATTTTTTTTTTTTTTTTGAGACAGAGTCTCACTCTGTTGCCCAGGTGAGTGCTGTAGCGTCAGCCCAGCTCACAGCAACCTCCTGGGCTCAAGTGATCCTCTTGCCTCAGCCTCCCAAGTAGCTGGGACTATAGGCATGCGCCACCATACCCGACCAATTTTTTCTATTTTTAGTAGAGACGGGGTCTCACTCTTGCTCAGGCTGGTCTCAAATTCCTGAGCTCAAGCAATCCTCCCACCTCAGCCTCCCAGAGTGCTAGGATTACAGGCATGAGCCACCATGCCAGGCCTGCAAGGGCTTTATGGAACACGCTAGCACTGAGGGTGCGGTACACAGATGCAGTGTGACCAGGGAGAGAATCGTGAGACTTGGGGACTGATTGCGGATGATAGGGAGAGGGATGAATGAGTAGGAACCCAGAGTCCTCACTTGAGCAATTCTGTGCACAGTGGTGAAATGGGAACAAGGTGGATGCAATTTGGAATACTTGCTGGGGGTGAGTTTGGGATGTCAAGTGGAAAAGGCCATTTGGCACTGGGGTGGGAGCATGGGTGGGCTTGGGGCCGAAGGTGTAGATTTGGGGATCTGGTTGCAGATGGAAGAGCAAGCCCCAGGAATGGCTGACCCAGGCTGACCTTGTGTCTGGGTACAGATACAGTGAGAAGCAAAGGAGCCCAATTTGTTATGCACCTGGCTTAGAGGAAGCTCTTCATAAATGGCAGCCATCATGCTCATACCACGTCATGTGTTTTTCTAAGGGTTATTTGTGTTGTTTGCATCAGCCAATATACTAGCTGTGTTCTGCTCTTTCTATAGGTTCTTCTGTGTCTGTTGAATATTAGAATTTACTATAGTAGGAGGGAAAAATGGAAATGGCAAATTCGATGGAAAAATAGAGCCATTTTTAGGGCCCACTTAAACTCAGGATCAATTGCAGGGGTGCAATGAATCAGAGCGTACACAGTCACTGGGGGTACTGAAATGATTTCAGTACCTGGAAGTACAAAACACGTGGATGGTTCATAGAGGAAAATCAGGGAGAATTAGGGGGACATTTTGAAGGATAAGAGGGGGCTTTAGTTATAGTTCTAGAAAAGGGCAGTGGTGGGGACCTTTTCTTCTTCCCAGATTGCCCACACTCCAAGAACTGAGGCTGTGAGTCAGGTGTGGTGCACCTGTAGTCGAGTACCGTGGGAAGCTGAGGTGGGAAGATCACTGGAGCCCAGGAGTTCAAGGCCTGCCTGGGAAACATAATGAGACCTTGTCTCAATTTTTAAAAAAAGGAACTGAGGCCTGATGTTACTTGGGAGATGGGATGCAGTGCTGACTTGGTTGCTATAGTAACTGGTCAGCTTTAGGGCTGAGTGGAGGGACTCAGAAGGAACCAGGTGGGGCCACCTGGGTTGCCTGGCTGGACATGGCTTCTTGGCCCCCAACCCCCAGAGAGTCCTGCAACACTTGGTTCTTATCCATCCAGAAACTTTTCTGAAGCATTTCTCTGCAGGCCTATCAGCCAGAGTTATTAAGTAACATGTCTGGGACTCCAAGTGCCTCAGGGAAGGTTGGTCTCCCCTGGTGGAGACTGAAGAAAGAGTGTTGCAGGTGGAATAGGATCTAACCAGGGATTGCTGGAAAACAAAAGGGGCCTCTGGTTCCACGAGGTGGGGGACAAATGAGATGGAAGACCTGAATCACGCATGTCTGTTCACCTGCCTGGAACAGACGGCTGAGGCTCATTTGGCAGAGGAATGAAGACGAGGAAAACAGACTCAGCTGGAGTCAGACAGTGGCAAAGGCAAATGACATCTGGATCCTGAATTATTTATTTGTCTTCATTCCTCTGTGTTGGTTGTTTTGGTTGTTTTTCAATGATTATAGCTTTTAGAAGTTAAATCCATATCAGAAGGATTTGAAAAATTTATAATAAAAATATAAAGTGGAAACCACAGCTTCTGAAAGTGGCATTTATTCAAGAAATAGCAATATTATTTTACAACATGGGCAGTAATCAATAATTTTAATGAAAATCTTCAAAGATTAGAGGATGGTGGGGTTGATGCTCTTTTTACTGACCAGCAACAACCAAACAGTCTCAGAGGGGATCTTGTTTTGTAAACAAGGAGTGCAGAAGAGGAACCCCCAGAGACAGCCTACTGTCATGCAACATCACTTAGGTGGAAACCAGTTTCGTGATGTGCTAGGTTGTTCTTGTGCTCAGTGATGGACCCCCAAGGGAAAAAAGACAAGAGCTTACCTGCCTGCACACCTGGCCTTCAGTCACCTGAAGGAAACTATTGTGCCTTGACATTGCACACCTGACCAGTTCCAAACTAGAAAGAGTTGTGCCCGGCCACGTATGGGTGGATGGTTGAGGGAGACATTATTGGTGTTGGTGAGTAAAATGATTCTTTCTTCCTGGATCTGGCATTTTATTTGAATACTTCTTTAAAAATTATTTAAAAATTATCTGCCAAGCAAAGGTTTGTGAAAATGTCAACAAATAGCTCACCCTTGCCCAGCGAAAATGAGATTTGAGGTATGAATATTTCTATGTAGAAATAAAGAGGTTGAGTCTTACGGCTTTAAGATTTATAATGGGAAGTAATGGGGATTTATCAGCACTTTGTTGTGATGGTTTTCAGTGATGCTGTTCGGAGGAAATGGTGAACTGATGGCCCCAGGATCGGGTCCCTTGGTTGGTCAGAAATGAATCTATGGAGCATCTGAGAAACAGAGAAGACTTGAGCATGGTTCATTTCTGTTACTGATACTGTTGTCTTCCCAGTCATGCCTAAAATATCAGTTTCAGTCCTCTCTTGCTCCTTCCTCTCCCTGGTCTCTGCCATGAGTCTCTTGTAGTATTTTCCAGTAAGCTTTGCTTAAGAAAATACTGAAGAAAATCCTTGCAAACAAAACTACCAGATCCTGGAGACGGAGCATCTTTTCTGGAGTTGATTTCTTTTCTCCTAACACCAATAATACCTCCCTTGACCAGCCACCAACACCCTTTGGAGGAAATGCATTTTTGCCTTGAAATGGCCTGTTGGTACTTTTGAAGGCCCTGGTTGTTCCAGGGACACGCTGTAAATCTGCGGGTGCCCTGTGTCACTGCACCCCTGGCTGCTGTGTGTGCTGGAGGGCAGCAGCCAACATTGCCCACATGGCACCTGTGAACCAAGGTGGGATCAACTCTGCGGCACAGTCCCTGCTCCAGAGCTCCCATGGGGCCAGGCTGAGAGGTGACCATTGTGGAGACAAGGCCCTCCTCACCTCGTCCCTGCCCTGTCCTGCCTCCCTCTCTCTCTTCCTCTTGAGCCTGCCCTCCAACCACGGGCACCCACATCCGCATCTCAGACTCCTCTTCTATGAGACCTGACTCCAGAGAGCCTCACGCTTGGATTACTGCAAGTGCCTCTCTCCAACTTCTGTGATCTCCCCTCAGTGTCCAGCACTCCTTTACCTTAATGCATATTACATAAGCTTCCAGATTGTGCTTCCTAAAATGCAGCTCCCACACGTGCATCCTTGCTTCTGAATATCTGTGGCATTTGATCTCAAACTTAAATGTGCAACCACAAGCAGAAGATTACACAAAGAATTTTCTTAGACTATAGACATCAATACCTGTCTCTGACCTTTTGATTCAGTCCATCTGAGCAAGGCCTGGGAATCTGCACTTTTAACAAGCCCCACCTCCACCCTAGAAGATTTGCATTTTGAAACATATGCTTTGTAGGACACTGATTCTTTTCTGCTTTCTATTAGAGTTCTTTTTTTTTTCCACTTATTTATTTATTTTGAAAGAAAATTGGATTAGCTGTATTAATTTTGTACAAAAAAAATTTCAAAGCAAGGAAAATTATTAGTGATAAAGAGATGCATTACATAGTAATAAAGGATTCCATTCTACAGCATATACTTCTTAATATATATGTACCTAAAAACTGAGCATCAAGGCACCAGGGAAAAGAAATTGATAGA
>CAUYRT010095251.1:0-11542 GCA_963574885.1 Lepilemur ruficaudatus
CCCCGCAAGATGGCAGGAAGCCCCCCAGGCCTCCGCACTCCAGGCTCTGAGTTTATCCCCCGCCAGCCCTTCTGCCTGCAGCTCTCAGCTTGGATGAACGGGGAGGCTGGTGCCAGGACCAATGTGGTATCACCGGGCCTCGCCCCAAAGGCTCAATACAAGTCCCCTGACCCTCTCCAGAGAACAACATGTGTGGGCCATGGTGGGGGGGTGACTGGAACCCTTGACTTTGTTTGGTGGGAACCCACAGCTGGAGGCAGAGGTCAAGGGACACCTGCTCTGAGTAAGCCACAAGGCGGCCGCACTGAGGGCGGCCAGGGGCAAAGTCCTGGCTCTACAGCAGCTGTGGCTGTGGCTGCTGGTGCTGGAGCTGGGTGGGATTATCAGGCGACAAACAAACACAATCCGATGGCTCCCCCTGAAAGATGCATGGTGTCCCTCTTTGCAATGTCACCGTCCATCACAATGTCCCATGGGCCCCCATGGCTGTGTTTCCTAAGGGGAGAGGGACAGGTGTTACAGAGCCCTGTCGGTGGGATGTGCCATCTCAGAAGCACTTCGGGCCGGACTGGTGTCAAACTTCCACTGGGCACCTGCTGTGTGCTGGGCACTGGGGGTACAAGACTCGTGCATCATGACCCCTGCCGGAGGAGCCCAGAGTGCGTTTGTGGCTGAGAGCTGGCCCGAGGCTGGAGGAGAAGGAGGGGAAGGGGTAGAAGATGTAATTTGGAATTAAATGAGACTTTCTTTCAAAAGTTGTTTGGGAGTTGGGAGTGACTGCTTCATGGGCTGGGGTTTCCTTTTGGGGTGATGAGGATGCTTTGGAACTTGGTAGAAGTGGCAGCGGCACAACACTGTCAGTGCCACTCACTGCCTCTGAAATGCACACTTTAAAGCGGGTGGTTTTGTGGTGTGTGAATTTTACCCTAAAAAAGAAGCTGCTCTGGATGGTAAACATCCAGGAGTCCAACAGCTCTGGAAGGTCACGCTTCTTCATCTATCTGCCTAAGCCTTTGAATCAGGGATGTGCAGCCTGCGGCACGGTAGGACGTCTGCCCAGGGCCACTGTCCCCACGGGGAGACGGGGAGAGGGGAACAGGCAGAGGACTCCCCCCATCAGCCTGGAGAGGCCTGCAGCCTGGCCCTGTTAACGTACTGTTGCCCGCTGCAGTCTGCAGCCCCAACAACGGTGCTCGATGCCAGGCGGGAACATCTGGCAAGCCATTAATAACCGGTGACTGTGATAAATGCCTATGAGCTCCAACTGACTTCAGCATTTCACGGCCACCCTACCGGAGGCACCGTCCTTAATAATATTCTCATGCAAATTAGACGTGAGTTGCCACACTGGGCTGTTGCAGTTGACTGGGTGACAACGTACTTTTCTTGTGAGGTCCGCTGCCTGACAAATGACTTGGGGGCAATATTCTTTTGCTTTTGTGAGATTGGACTTTCCCTCTTATCGCTCAATGTTCTTTCCCTGTGTCGTATTGACGTGTTGTGGGGGGAGCCGCACAGTTTCCTTAGAAAGCACATCTTGTTCTTCCCTGAGGTCCTCACCGTGCATCAGTGCCCGGTGCCGAGAGAAGACCTGCTTCATTTTGCCTCTCTCTGGGTGTGTTTGCCAGAAAAGGAAGTCTCATTTGGGATTAGAATGGCCCGAAGCAAACTGGATTTGTGCCTAGCATTCATTCCGTGTTTGAGGCATTTCTTACTTTAACCTGAGATGCTTGGTGGATTTTTATTAGACACTGGGAATATTTGCATTTTCCTTCCTCTCCTAGCTCGGGCCGCCGTGTTTCTTTTGCAAAATTAAGTGCGTTTGTAAAGTGAAGCAGAAGGAGAGTCAGGAGGGTGATTTCTCTGCAGTTCTTTGCCTGTTTTTTGTTTGTTTATCTTTCTGGGACCATCTTGCTAAAAGGGAAAAAACAATTTCCCAGCAATAACTTTGCATTTTGCAATGTCGTTAGGCAGCTCTGATCACAGCTGAAGTCCAATCAAGTCTTCCATCCTAGAAGAGAAAGATCTAGAAGGAGGACTTGATTCCCTCCCGTCCCTTCCTAGCCTACTGAGAGTGAGGTCTGAGTGGTCTCAGAGGGAGGGTTTCTGGGGACAGGGTCTGAGCAGGCCATGAATGCTCCCAGCTGGTTCTCTGCACACCGAGCCTCATACCCCGTGTCTGCACAGAAGGGGGAAACCTTCAGCCCAGCAATCCTGTCCAGGCCTGCAGCGGCCCCATCTGGTCCTGGGTTGGGAGAGTCTACATTTTAAGCCCACACTGGGTGAACTCTGGTGGAGATGGAAGACTCCGTCACTGAGTTACCTTTGGTAGAAACCTGGAAAACTCTGCCCTTGAGTGTGAGGAACTGCTCCGTGGGGTCAAGCCATGCCCTGTGCCTGGTCAGCTCTTGAGGAAGCCGGGGTGGAAAGAAGGGTTTCAGGGCAGTGGCTTCAGGGGCCTTTGGTGCTGTGTTTGCCTAATGTTCATATCATGCTCTGTTTTAACAGTGGGGTTGTGAGTTCTTGAGTCTCTGCTCACACGGGTGACTGGCATGGGCCGTGGAGACAGGCGGCCCTTGGGGGTAACTTTGATGCCCCATTTGCTGTTCTGTGTCTCCTGGGGCTGACTTATTAATAGCCCATGGATTACAAACGGGCTCGCACGTCCCTGCCCCCGTGGCGTCTGCGGCAGTGCTGTTTGGGTTTCATGCACTGGGGACACAGTCCTTTTAAAATTACATTTCTCCTGCCTCTGTGCTTCTCCCCCGGGGCACATTGGCACTGCCTGTGTGCTCTGCTCAGCTTCCCACTGAATCATTCTTGCCTTTCGGTTCTCCAGCAAAGGTTTATTTGATTTCTTTAAAGTCACTTGATTGAATTCTCAACACAAGTACATACACTGAAGTAATTACATCTGCTATTTTTTAGGGAAAAATAGAAATCTGTACCCTTCCCTCGACTCTGCCTTGCCTGCAGAGCTCCACATTTGCAAATGATGAGTCCTTGAGAAGTCATGTTTTATCCCGTTTTGCAAACTTCTGGCTTGTATCATAAATTCAGAGATGCTGGTGTTCCCAAGCTTAATTCTAACATTCCTATTTATACCCTTTTCCCCCAGCCCCAAGAAATGTTTTTCAAACACATTCTCACCTGGACCAGGAGAGATTTTGTCTGTGTGTTTGTTTTTAATGCATCCTGCATTGACTTGGATAGTGCTGTTGAAAACACAGTAAGGCATGATGGATTACGTGCTGGCTAATTCTCCTCCCAGCACCAGTGTTCTCTAATACCTTTTTGATACGTACAAAACAAAAGAAAAAGAATCCTCCGTAAGCTGCAGGTTCCTCCTTGGATGGGCTGAAGGGCAAGGTAGAGTAACTTCTGCTGGAGTGAGTCCTGTGCTGGGGGCAGGGGGTGGGAAGCTGCCTGCCTCCTGTGATCTTGCAGACCTGCTGTCCAATATGGCAGCCACCAGCCTCGGGGGTCATTGACCCTTGAAATGAGCCTGGTCTAAATTGAGATGTGCAGTGAGTATAAACTACATGTGGGATTCTGAAGATATAACATGAAAAGTAATAATGTAAAACATCCCATGAATGGTTTTCATGTAGATTACATGTTGGAAGGAAAATACTCTGCATCTACTGGGTTGAATAAAATAATATATCATTATGTTAATTTCACCCATTTCCTTGTTACTTTTAAACGTGCATACTAGAGAATTTAAGATTATACAGGGGATTGCATTCTATTTCTATTGGGCAGGGCTCTCACAGAACACCCAGCACTCAGTAATGCCCACTCCCAGGGTGTTGGAAATGGAATTCGTGCAAAGGGGCAGGAGCTTGTTGGTTAAGTCAGAAGACAAGGGATGCCTATTAAAAGGATTTACCCTTTGGCATGGAAGGAACTGAGGGCTCTGTAACAGGGAAAAAATCAATAAGCGTTTATGATATAAGAATGGGATACTGAACACAACTAACTGGAGAAGGGTTGGGGAGTTACTGACAAATGCACGTAAACATGTTCCTTCTTAGTTAGGGAGCTGCGGCCACTTTAGCAAGCTGTCTCATTTTTTCATCTTTTCAAGTGCTAAGCAATCGTGTGTCAGCTTTCCACACATCGCCAACAACCCAATTTGTGCCTGACTGGAGAAGCTAGACATCTATAGTGTCTTATGCTGGGGCCACACACACTGGGGGAAGAGGGAGAGAGGGAGAATAGCTTCTGGAAAAATGCACACTTGCAAATTGAAAAAGGAACCAAGAGAAGGCAGTGTATCTTTTGGCTTAGATAAATATTCGTTTTATTTATTTATTTGAAAATTTTGGTTCACCAAAAATTCCTCAGGTTTAAAAAAATTGTTAGATGTTAAAATTCAGTGCGGAAGGAATGAACCATGGTCCCAGCTTTGTTTTTGTTTTCTTAGAGATGGGGTCTTGCTCTGTCGCCCAGGATAGAGTGCGTGATCATAGCTCATTGCAACCTTGAACTCCTAGGCTCAAGCGGTCCTCCCACCTCAACCTCCTGAGTAGCTGGGACTACAGGTGTGCCACCATGCCCAGCTAATTAAAAAAGGAATTTTTTTTTTGTAGAGATGGGGTCTTGCCCAGGCTGCTCTCAAACTCCTGGCCTCAAGCAATTCTCCTGCCTTGGCCTCCCAAAGTGCTGGGATTACAGGCATGAGCCACTGTGCCCGGCCCTGGTCCCAGCTTTGAAAAAACACCAGCAGCAACGTTGCCTGTCACCCTGCTCTTCCTGCCAAGTCCCTTACTCCAGAGTGGCTTGCTAAGGATGCTTGCTGAGACCACGTTAGACAGTGTGCTGAAGAAAGTGCAATGCTGTGACCAGCACTGTTACAAACCAGTAGTTCTTCTCCCATTCCCTTGACCCTGGAGTCCTCAAAGACCATGAACTTCAACAGAGTTATCAGGGTTTGGACTGAGTCCGTATCTTTTGGTTTAGATCTTTGCCTAATCCACCAGTAGACTTTGCTGCTGAAAAGTGTCACTGAAAATCAGATAAACATTCTGGCTTTTGCCTCTAGGTCTCTGACCACTTCTCTTTCTCAGCGACTCTCCCTGACTTCCTCTTCTATGTGCCCCCTTGAATTCTGGGTCCCCCAAGGTGTGTCCTCACCTGCTTCTCTGCTCATCCCTCACTCTTTCTTGGGGAAGGTCACCAGTGAATGAAACTCTTGTTGTGTGTAGATGTCCCCCCATCTAGCTCTCCAGCTCAGATCTTTCCATCAGTTTCTTCACTGCCTTCTTGGCTTGCTTGCAAGACATCTCCTGGGTTTCTTGTGGGGACCTCAAAATGAATGTTCTCAAGATGGAGTTCATTATCCTCATGCTGCCTGGGCTAGGTGTTCTCTGTCTGTCCCTGCAGAGCCTCCTGGCATCTCTGGACTCTCTCTGCAGCCCGGGAGAATGACCTTTACGGATGTTCCTGGTGTCTCACGTCCTCTGGCTTCCTGTTGGGTTTGGCCCGTGGGAGGCACGTGCAGGAGATCAGAGGGCAGGAGGAGAATAGAACCTTCCTGTTAGAACTAGGGCTGAGCTGAAAAGGGCTGAGCTCCTCTTCCTACCACCGTGGTTCTATCCCATGGTCCTCTCTCCTGCAGCTGTGTCTGGTTTCCTCCGCTGGCCCCTTTAGACCCAGGGTCATGATGGCTTCAGCTGCTTCCAGCCCTGGGATTCCTCTCCTCGCCTTGTTGCTGTACTCCAGCCTTGGCTATACCTGTGGAGTCCCTTTCATAACCGCCCTCTATTCACCGCAATGAGCATGCTTTCTGTGTCTCTCAGGACCCCAGCTCAGACCTCTATCACTTGTTCCCTCCCTCTGCAGGACCCTGGAGGTGGCACCAGCACCAGCTCAGAACCCCAAACCAGAACCCAGACGCACCTTTGCTTCTCTGTGCTGCAGCCTGTTGCCAACAGACACCAAAGCCTGTGGCTTCCTCTTCCTAAAACCTTTTCCTCATGGCCCCACTTTAGTTTCCTCATGGCACCAGATCTCTCTGGGTTGTGGAAATAAATGAAAATCAACCCAATGAGAAGAGTGAAGGCTATTTATTCAGAACTTGCTGTGGCAAGGAAGTTGGAAACTATCACTGGCATTTGGCGCAGACTGAGAAGCTGGCAGGGGAGTAGGCAGCTTTACAGTGGCAAAGGGGGGAGGCTCCAGGTGTGCCCTGCTGGGAGCTGCCGTCATGGGGACGCACAGGTGGCTAACTAGCGGGGGCATCCTGTGTGATGGGCTGGGGGCATATTTGGCTTTTTTCTATTGGTCCTAAGTTGGATGTAGGAACAAAAATTAGGGAAACTTGGTTTTCATTCAAGTCCTGGTCATTTGGGGCCGATTGTTACATAAGGTATTGTTTAGTTTCCTGGATGGTCTCTAGAGAGAGCAGTCTGGTTTCTTGCAAGTCTGGCTGCCTGGGTCGTCCACTGTAGATAAGGAGATGGTTTCCTGGACAGGTGGCTGCAGGGTGTGGGGCCGAGTCTATTTTTATGTATGGTATGGCCACTGTCCATTTGCATATTCAATCTCTCAGGTTCATTGCCAGTTTTTAGTAAACAATAATAAAACTTTTTTGTTCTTGATTATAAAGGTAATATTTCCTCATGTAGAGTATTTTAATTGGCTCAGAGAAGTATTAAAAAAATCACCCTATATCCCGCTACCAGAGACAACCACTGTTAACACTGCAATGAACATCTTTTCAGAGGCCTCTCTGTGCATCAGCAAGTCCGTACACAGGTGATCATCCTCCGCACGGCATTTTGTAGCCCTCTCATTGGTTTTTATCTGGACTGCAGCAGGCACCAAATCTAAATTCCGCTCCGGTCCTGCCAGCGTCCACTGCGTTTCTCGCATTTCAGAGAACTCAGCATTCTCTAAGGACTCCGCTCTTTCCTGCGAGTGTCTGTCCTCAGGTTGCCTCCTTTGCCTTCCACACTATTCCTCAGCCCCCACGACAACCTAAGTCCTCAGGACTCAGCTCAAACTGCCCCTCCCCAGGAAGCTCCCAAGGTGGTCGGTTTCTGTCCTCACCACCCGGTGCCTCAAGGGCAGTGCCCAGCGCCAGTGGGTGTGCCAGTGTCTGGCTCTCCCGTCTCTGCTCCGACAGACCCTGGACTCTCAAGGTCAGTGACTGTGTCTTATTCACTTTCTCCCCAGCCCAGTGTCTGCGACGGTGTCTGAAACCCAGTGGCAGCTCAGGAGACGCTGCTGGAATGAATAAGGTAGTGGATGGACGAAATCATGAATATGCACGTATGTGCGTGTGTGTGTGTGCATGTGACTCAGAACGTATATCTGTAGATGAACTGACAATATGTCAGGTTGAATTTGAAGTACCTGCAATGCTTTAAATGTTTGTCTCCTCCACAATTTATGTTGAAATTTAATTCCCATTGTGATGGGATTGGGAGGTGAGACCTAATTTATAAGATGATTAGGCCGTGAGGGCTCCACTCTCATGGGTGGATTAATGCCATGACCTCAGGAGTGGGTTTGTTGTCCCTGGAGTGGGTTCCAGGGACCCACTCTCTTGCCCTTCCACCTTCTGCCATGAGATGACACAGCAAGAAGACCCACGCCAGACGCCAGCACCTTGACCTTGGACTTCCCAGCCTCCAGAACTGTGAGAAGTAAGTTTCTGTTCATTATAAACAGCCCAGTTTGTGTTATTCTGTGATAGCAGCACAAAAACAGGCTAACACAGTCCCAAACAGCAAACGCAAATACCTGCTTTCCATGGGGTAGCCACTTAAACCATTTTCAGAATATCTCAGTTAGCTTTCAGTGTGGTCAGTAACATTGGATGTCCTTTGGCTTCATTCTCATTCCTCCTGTCTATGATCCCACAAAGATTTGTTTTGAGAGCAACATGTTGTATTCATGAAAATGCTTTGGACTTTTTGGAGGGAAGTTCACTCTTCCCCAAGTCAATGTGGGAGCCACTGCCCTGTCAATAAGGGACAGCATGGATACCTATTTTTCCAGATGAAACAGCTTAGGAAGAGATGACTGGGAAGCCACTCAGGTGATCTGGCTATGCTAGAAACAGAAAGAACTAGAGTCCAGGGAGAGAAAAAAATCTCAGAGTAGGGACAGGCCTCATCTGGGATTTCCCACAGGCTGAGCCATGTCTTCCTGGGAGGGGGAGGGAAAAAGGGGCAGAATCCATATTCCAAAGCCTTTCCGAAGAGACTGTCCTCACGTTTGCTAGTAATTCAAGTGAGAGACAGGGAAATTAAGTGGTTGCTCAACTGAGGATCAGCAAAAAGTTATTCAAGCTTAGCAGGCCTGCAATTTATCTCCGTTGTGATGTTTTTCAGATGTTCCTGAGATAGTCACGTCTAGAGACCAGGCTCGTCTGGGGTGTGTGTCGTCAGCGATGGCAACAGGAAGAGTGTGAGGATCTCACTGAATCACAAATCGGGATCCAGGTTTTCGCAAACTTGTTTGCGTGGCATGTGGCAGACGGAACAATGGCGTCAGCGCACCCTCATCCTTGGAACTGGGAACACACACGTTACACGGCAAAGGGGAACTGAAGTTGTGGATGGAATTAAGGCCTTGTCTCCAAATACTGTCACGTTGGGGATTAAGGCTTCAGCATAGGAATGTTGGAGGGGACACAAGTCAGTCTGTAGCATGTGGGAACGGGAAGATTGTGTCCAGAGGGGACAGATTGTCTGGGATGAGTGGGGAGGGGTTAAGGAAGCAGGAGTGGGAGTGCTTAGGTGGAGAGTCAGAGCCCCGGGGACACTCCAGACCCGGGACAGTGTAACAAAGCCTGAGGTCACAAGACAGCTGCTTCCTTCACCCTTTGTAGCTGCCTAGTGCTCTGGGATTGCCTTGGGTGTGGTCTCCAAGGCAGCGGGGAGAAGAAGGCTGTTTGCTGAGTGCACTCTATGTGTAAATCAGTCTTCTCCGAAAGGCTCTGAGCAGATGTCATTTTTAATCACCTTTGTTAAGAGATAGGGGAGAGGAGGTTCTAGAAAGTTCTGTAACTTGCCCAGGGCACTGGACCTCTCCATGATACTCACTTTACTCTCAATAATTCCCCCCAATTAAACTACATAAAAACAAGAGAGAGGAGGAGATCTCCTGTGACCTTAAATGCAGGGCTTACAATGGTGCCTGACACATAATCGGAGCTCAGGAAGTATTTCTTGAATAAACGAGTAAGTAATTTCCTTTTCTTCAATACTAACCATTTGGAGTGGTTATCTACAACGTTTAGATGCTCCCTAAATTGTCCTTTATTTACTTTGATTGCTTAATGGCTTTTTTTTTAAAGTTCTAGCATTATGTCCAAATAAAGCCCAAAATTCTTAAGTGTTCCAGCTACAGGCTTTTGTTGGCTGTTGAAATTGGTGCACAGCCCATGTGTTCTTTATTTTTGCTGACTTTCAGGGCCTGGTTTATAAGGTGTGAAATCAGTGGAACATTTGAACGTGTCTTCAGAGCCCTGTGTCAGCCCCGGTGGAAGGTTCCAGAAGTATAGGCTGTGATCCCAGATCCCAACAAGTGTCATGGGAAGAAGGGGACCGTGCAGAGGAAAGGCACACTGCCAGGAGTTCTGCAGATGCAGGAGGCAACTGCAGAAAAGACAACTGGGAATGTCTGCCTGCCCTCTCCCTGAAAGGGGCAGGTGTTTTCTTTGAGCTTCGGGAGAGGCCAGAAGGGATTTGGGACTGGCCTTAGGAGGAAGATCTTTAGCAGTCTTTTATTTTCTAAAGCCTTGTTCTGAAGGGGTGAAACTTTGGGATTTAATTAGGAAAAGCTGTCAGGGGCCTTACTAGCGGAAAGGAAGGACCCCCAAGACCTGGCGAAGGGATCTGGGTTTGCTGATCTCTGGGACCTGTGAGTATGTTCTCTGTGCAAAGGGGCCCTGAGGTTGCAGATGGAATTAAGGCTGCTCATCAGCTGACCTTCCAATGGGGAGATCACCCCCGATTATCTGGGAGGCCCAGGGTCATCACAAGCGTCCTTATCAGTGGGAGAGGGAGGCAGGAGAGGAGAACCAGTTGGCCATGCGAGAAGGCCTCGGCCCATGTTGCTGGCTTTGAAGGTGGAGGGGGCCCCGAGCCAAGGAATCTGGGCGGCCCCTGGAAGATGGACGAGGCAAAGATACAGCCTCTGCCCTGGAACCTGCAGAAGCAACACGGTCCAGTAGGAAATGATTTTAGTCCAGTGAGGCCTGTGTTAGGCTTCTAACCTCCAGACTTGTCAGATGATACATTGGTGTTGTTTAAGCCACCAAATTTATGACAGTTTTTGTTCTGGCAGCATTAGGAAACAAGCACAGGTGACACAGGGTGCCTGGAGAGTCAGCCACAGGGCTGAGTGAGACCTTGGGAGACTGAGTGAAGGTTTGTGGCTTTCCTGGTTAGAGAGGAGTGAACTTCATTCACCTACAATCTCGTGCCTTTGGATGGATGGTGCAGACTTAGGAAACAAGACTAGAAACCCCGCCACACATTTTATGGACTGTGTAAGCCTCTTGGGCCATTTATAAAACTCCAGAGAGAAGTGGTGTCCCTTAATAACAGCAGATACAGGACCACTCCCCAAGCCTGGATGGCAGGTGCCCAGTTGGATTTGGGAAAATGAAGGGTTGTGATGTATCTCGCACCTGAGAGTGGGGAGCGGATTCACTGCTGCTGTGCTCATCAAGATTTTTCTAGAAGAATATGTTAATTGCTGCAGAATTGCACTGTCAGAGCAAGCTCATAAAAGAGATGGGCCTTCGACTGTGACTTGATCAGGGTGGGAGTGAGTGGGTGGGGACCCTGGAAACCTCAGCCGTGTTTCACATCAACTCGGAGCTCGGCTTTGTGGGAACGTGACAAGGTAAAGGGCACTGTGATAGGAAATGGGGGAGTCCCCTGGGTCTCAGCAGACAGTTTCAAAGGTGCGGATTCTTCCGGTGGCAGACCGTGGCTTCTCCTCCCGCTTACTCTGCATTCCCAGCCAGCTCTGTGGGGTTTGACAGCTGCTCCAGGAATGCGCAGTTTCATTTATTTTTTGTTTGCTTTACACGAATTCATACTTGGCTTCATAGCATAAAGGACAAACCTAGTGGGGTCTGAGCTCCCTATCGACCCCAAACTTGGGAGCCTCTGAAGCTGCAGTGATAAGGGGAGAGTCCAGGGATGGAATGGTGGGAGAGACCCACACATGAGTGATCTTGCATCGTGCTGTCTCAATAGGTAAAGAGAAATCAATCCTGAGTAGGCAATAGATATTTGACCCTTGAATTTCATATACATGTGTCTATGTAT
Organism: Lepilemur ruficaudatus; assembly: GCA_963574885.1. NCBI lineage: Eukaryota > Metazoa > Chordata > Mammalia > Primates > Lepilemuridae > Lepilemur > Lepilemur ruficaudatus. Next base: position 11,301 of record CAUYRT010095251.1, read on the forward strand.
ATGCATATTTACATAGACTACACACACCTATGCAAACATACTTTTTTTTTTTTTTGAGACAGAGTCTCCCTCTGTTGCCTGGGCTAGAGTGCCGTGGCATAAGCCTAGCTCACAGCAACCTCAAACTCTTGGGCTCAAGGGATCCTTCTGCCTCAGCCTCCCAAGTAGCTGGGACTACAGGCATGCGCCACCATGCCCGGCTAATTTTTCTATATATATATTTAATTGGCCAATTAATTTAT
>CAUYRT010095255.1:0-25377 GCA_963574885.1 Lepilemur ruficaudatus
CTACTTTGACAGAGTAGATTTTTGAATGTAACAAGATAAGTCAACTTGAGTGGTAATATATTTTGGGAAATCAGTTCATTACAAATTGTGACTGTAAACATTGTACTGTAAATGCTTTGTAGTTTTCCCCCAATAAAAAAAAAGAAAGAAAAAAATACATGTAGGAAAAACTGAGAGATGACTACATAAAATTTAAACTTTCTTTACATCAAAATAAACCAAAGTAAAAAGGCAAAAAAAAAAAAAAATACAAAGCATCAACAAAATTAAAAGTTCATTATTTGAACAGATCAACAAAATCCACAAACTGTTGGTTAAACTAACCAAGAATAACAAAAAGAGAAACCAAATACATAAAGTCAAAAATGATGAAGGAGATATTACAATTGATACCACAGAAATATAATGGATCATTGGGAACTATTTTGAACAACTATACAATAAAAGATTAGAAAACCTAGAGGAAATGGATAAATTCCTGGACATGTATATCCTAAAAAGATTGAATCGGAAAGAAATTAAAAACCCAAACAGACCAACACTGAGTAATGAGACTGAATTAGTAATAAAAGTCTGAAAAAGTAAATCTCAGGACCTGACAGCATCACTGCTGAATTCTACCAAACGTATGTAGATTAACACACACTTTTCTCAAATTATTCAAAAACAGTGGGGAAGAGGAAATTCTTCCTATCTCTATGAGGATGAGGCCTGCATTACCTGATACCAAAACCAGATAAAAACACGTACACACAAAAATTATAGATCAATATCCCTGATGAACATAGATGCAAAAGTCCTGAGCAGAATAATAGCAAACTGAATTCAACAACACATCTAAAAGATAACATGTTATGGTCAAGTGGGATTTATTTCAATGATGTAAGAATGCTTCAATATAGCCAAATCAATAAATGTGATAGATTATATCAACAGAATGAAGAAAAAAATAATATGCTCATCTCAATAGATGTACCAAAAGCATTTTATGAAATTCAGCATTGCTTCATGATAAAAAAAAAACTCTCAACAAATTAGGCATATAAAAAACATACATCAACATAATAAAGGCCATAAATGACAAACCCAAAGTTAATATCACACTGAATGGGGAAAAGCTGAAAGCCTTTCCCCTAAGAACTGGAACAAGACAACAATGTCCATTTTCTCTGCTCTCATTCAATAAAGTAGTGGAAGTTCTAGCCAGAGAATGGGGAAGAAAAAAATAAAAGTCATCCTAATTGGAAAAAGGAAGTCAAATTGTCCGTATTTATCAGTGCCATAGTCTTATATATACAAACACCTAAAGAATCCAACAAAAATGCTTAGAACAGTTAAATGAGTTAAGTATAGTTACAGGACACAAAATCAACATACAAAATTTAGTAGCATTTCTATACACCAATAATGATCTAGTTGAAAAAGAAATCAAGGAACCAATTTTAGTTGGGGCCAAGATGACAGATTGGAGGCAACCTGCAAAACACCACTCTTGCAAAAAGGATCAAAAATAGCAAATAGATATCCACCTTTGTATTGATTGTCTGAGCAAGAGCACTGGGAATTCATGGAGAGGAAGTGGGAGCAAAGTGATGATATTACAGAAGTGCAACTAGTGCAGTAGAACTAGAGGTGATTAGAAAAGGCATCCACACCTGTGAAAGGGACAGAGTTGAGAATCCTGGGCTCTATGCTTACCCTGAAGATACTGATACCACAGCAGTAGGAAGACTTCTCCTCTGCAGCAGGTCTCCAGACTGTCCAGACTGATATGGAGACCTGCCCAGAGGCTGTGCAACTGCATTGCTCCAGAGAGCAGGGATGGCCGGTTTTTGAGCCATTAGCACTGTGGCTTGTACCATTGTAACATCCCAACTCCTTACTTCTGCTTGGGGTTCACAACAAAAATCAGAGTAGAATTAATTGAAATGGAAACAAATAAATAAAAAACAATACAAAGGATCAATGAAGCAAAAACTTGGTTCATTGAAAAGATAAAAAATCTTAATAGACCCCCAGCTAAATTAATCAGAAATAGAAAAGGAGACATCACAACTGATACCAGAAAAATACAAAATATCATCTGTAGTGCTATGAAAACCTATACACACACAAACTAAAAAAGCTAGAAGATGTGGATAAATTATTGGAAATACATGACCTCCCTAGCTTGAATCAAGAATAAATAGAAATCCTGAACAGACTAACAATGAGTAAGGAGATTGAAACAGCAACAAAAACTTTCCCAACAACAACAACAACAACAACAACAACAAAAGCCCCACACCAGACAGAGTTACAGCCAAATTCTATTTGAACCATAAAGAAGAATTAGCACACATTTCACAGGAACTTTCCCATAACATCGAGAAGGAGGGAATCCTCTCTAACTCATTCTATGAGGCTAGTATACTAAAGCCATTAAAGGACTCACAAAAAAGAGAAAATGACAGACCAATGTTTCTTATGAACTTGGATGCAAAAATCCTCAAAAACTACTAGTAAACAGAATTCAACGGCACATCAAAAAAAAAAAAATTAATCCACCATGATTAAGTGGTATTCATACCAGGGATGGAAGGATGGTTCAATATACATAAATCAATAAATGTGATCCACCACAAAAACATAATTAAAAACAAAGACTGTGTGGCCATCTCAGTAGATGTAGAGAAAGCATTCAGTAAAATCCAGCACACCTTCACGATAAAAATGCTCCACAAACTAGGTATAGGAGGAACATACATCAAAATAATAAAATTCATATATGACAAATACTCCACAAACATCATACTGAGCAGAGAAAAACTCAAAACATTCCTCTTAAGAATCAGAATAATAAAAGGTGCCCACTCTCACCACCTCTATTCACTACAATACTGGAAGTTCTAGATGGAGCAATCAGGCAAAATTAAGACCATTATCCTAAGTGAAGTATCTCAGAAATGGAAAAACAGATATCTATGAGTGGGAGCTAAGCCAAGGGTATATATGGTCATAAAAGCAGTAATGGACATTGGAAACTAAAAAGAGGGAGGATGGAAGAGTGTTAAGGAATAAACATCTACCTATCAGCTTTGGAGTACAGTATACACTATTCTGGTGATGGGTGCACTGAAAGCCTTTCAGCATGATACAATTTATCCACGTAACAAAAACCACAAGTACACATTTAATTTTTTGAAATTAAAAAATCCCATTTATAGTAAATCCAAAAAAGATAAAATATCTAACAAAAATTGAGCTAAGGAGCTGAAAGATGCTTACAACAAAACAACAAAACACTAATGAAAGAAATTGAAGAAGACATAAACAAATGGAAAGATAGCCCATATTCATAGATCAGAAAATTAATATTTTCAAAATAACCATAGTGTCCAAAGCAGTCTACAGATTCAATGTACTCTCTATCAAAATACCAATGACATTCTTCAAACAAATAGAAAAAACAATTTCACCATAACACAGCTGGAAGCATTACAGTACCTGATTTCAAAATATGATTAAAAATATAGTAACCAAAACAGCATTGTATTGGTATAAAACAGAAACATAGACCAATAAAACAGTATATAGAACCCAGAAATAAATCTGGATATTTACCACCAACTGATACATGGTTTTTTTACAAAGCCATAAAGAATACATACTAGGGAAACAAAATCCTCTTTAATGACTAGTGATTAAATAAGGTTTTTATTTAGCAACATGATTTGAACTGACAATCAGTTTTAACTTTTCATTTATTATTATCATTGATTTGAAATACATGTGTCAGAATATTTTCTTTCTTTCTCTGCTAACTTAATAATCAAGTTCTGAAGCACTGGAACTCAAGAGCTCATGAATTTAAAATGAGTTCCAGTAGGAAAAACGCTTACATTTATAGCTTTAATTGGCTTGCTCAGATTCATGATACACACCAATGTTTAAAAGTATATGTAGAAGATCACTTTTACTTACACATATCTATGATTCTATGAGATTCTGAGAGTTACCTTACACTTTAATTGTAGGAGTTCAAATTTCAGTTTTTTCTGAGTAAATATTATATTAGTAGCTAGCCCTTAGGATGTGTTTCCTATTGGTCAGTATGGTAAGCAGAATTCTACAGATTTCCCCCCAAGATTCCTGTCCCCTGGTTAATCAATCAAATACTAATTTATGTAATTCTCTGAAGAAATTTTACAGATTATTTAGGTGGCCTAAAAATAGAGATAATCCTGGATTTTCCAGATGCACTAAATGTAATCACATGAACTCTTAAAGGCAGCACCAGAAGGCAGAAGAGTTCATCACAGGGACCAGCAGAAAGGAAAGCAGAACGAGGCAGAAGGGCAGGTCAAAGAGATTAAAAGCATTGACTGGGATATACCTGGCTTTGGAGATGGAGGAAGGGTGCTGTCAGACTAAGCACACAGGTACCCTTAGAAACTGAGAATGATAAGCCTCAGCTGACAGCCAGCTAGGAAACCTAAGTTGTTACAACCAATGGAACTGAATTATGCTAGCAGCTTGAGTGAACTTGGAAGTGGAGTCATACCCAGAGCCTCCAGAAAGGAACATAGACCTGCCCACAATTTGAATTTGGCCTTGTGAATTCTCGGGCAGAGACAGCTAGCTGAGTGTATTGTACCTGGACTTTGAGTTACAAAACTGTGAGAAAATAAATTCATTTTATTTGAAGCTGTTAAATTTGTGGTAATTTTTAATAGGAGCAATAGAAAACAAATACAGTCAGTTACTAAGCTTTTTATTCCTTACAACAGCTTTCTGAGCTAGACGCTATTGTCTACATTTTTTTTTTTTTTTGTAGCTGAATCATGGATATTAAGTAGCTTTCCAAGGTCACACAACTAGCAAGTTGTCCATACAAGATCTGAACCTCTCATCTCATTCCAGTAAATATTTTCTTATCCTAGAAGCTACACAGCTTCTGAATAATTTGTTAGATGACAAAAAAATTATACTTCATTAACTATATCATCAAACATTTTGTTTATTTCTTTCTTTCCCGTTGGCAGCCTTCATTACTGCTCCATGCTTTCTCTTTTCTTGTTAAATCAATGTTTTCTCTGCTCTAACAAGTCATTGTGCTCAAACTTATCTTTGGTTTTTTTCTTTGTTCTTACCAAACACCATCCTTCTTTCAAGTTATAACTCTTTGAATTGATTCCTACAGAAAGTATTCCCTGCTTGTGCAATTTTCATTCACATTTTCATTCATTTTCTGTTCTCCAAATGTGCTCTTTTTAGCTGTAAAGTACCACTTTTTTGCCTCTAAACTGCCTTATATACAGTAGTGAATGTATCTTTTTCTGAGATGCAAAATGAATGATAAATACATTGATAAGAATTACTTTTTCATCATTTATAGTGACTACCATGTGCTGCACACCCAAAAGATACTCAGTGAATCATTGGTGAGTAATCCATGAACAATGTGCTATCATCTCTTCTATTTACTGATTTCTTAGAGAATTCATACGACTTCTGGAAAATCTGTAAATTATATATTACATGAGCATATTTTGTTGTATATTTAACTGTAAACAAAAACAATATTTATTTGGATTGCCATTAAAATAGAGACTTAAGGTAAGTAGCTAATGAATTTTAAAGGCTACTGGTCAATAGTTATAGACATATTTTATTCTTACAAAGTTCAAGTTCATTCAAAATTGAACAACTCTCTTATCAATATTCTAAAAATAATATTTTAAGAATTTGAACATTCTAAAAAAAAGTCTCAGTCCAACCTGAAGTACTGTGAAGTATTTGACAGAAAAACTCTTAATAAACTATGTTTTGACTCAATGGTCAGGAGTTAATTGGTATTCAAATTTCCCTTACTTGCTCATCTACCAAGAAAAATAATCCTTATTTTGCCCCTCCTCTTGAGTAGGGAGCATGATGTTTTAATGCTTATTTCAATTAATTATTCTCCACGTCTTTAGTTTTTGTTCATACTCAGAGAAACTGTAATTATTCTTTTCTAGCAAGTGCAATAGAACTAGAATTTTCACTAAGATTTTATGCCAATTAATTAAAAATCTCTTTACAGTTCAACTTTAACCTTTTTATTTCTCTTCAAGCTTAGTTTGTATCCTTTTTTGTTGCTTTGTGAATGTAGATAAAACTAGATGTATTCTAACAATGCACACTAGACATCATTTATTAAATTGAAAAATGGATGAAATGAAGGTAATTTAATAGGAATCCTAGTAATCCTGCCTTCTGTTCCTCAAATTGGCAAATGCCCTCAGGGAAAGAATGAAGAAGCCCATTTTCCTTTTCAGAGTTCTTTCTCTGGAGCCTTAGCCCCTCTAGTAATTGTTGATTCAGAATCTCTTAACTTCCTTTAACAATTGCGCACTTAATCTAGCATTTCTGGTTGTTCTTGGTAGCAGTGCTGCTCTACCATGTTCATTCATTCCATTATAAACAAAAAGTTATTGAAGGAAGTTTGACTTTTGCTGCTTTTCCAATAAAAAGATACGGGAAGTTCATAAACAAAGAATAAGGTTACTGTTTTTTAAAGGTTATTCTTCCTGCCACATTGATACTGGAATATTTCAGACAAGAATTAATGGTGATTTGAAAAGTGGTGATAGAAGTGAAAAAGAGGGAGAAACAGACACTTGTACATTTTATATTAGAAGTACCCCAAGTTATCATTAGGATTTATGCATTGCTATGTACAAAGATTTTTTTTCACAAATTTGTTTACTGGAAATTAACCCAAGTAACACAAAATGAAAAATCAATATCATATTTTATATCATAAAATACTATATAGTCAATGAAAAATTATGTTCTAAAAGATTATATAATGATGTATGATTAATTGTTATGATAAATTTAAAAACAGTAGTAAGGCATTAATGTATATAATGTATATGCTAGGATAATCTTGTAAGTGTTACAGGTCCTCATGAGTACATTATGAAGCAAATTTTATATATATTTTCATTTTACAAATGAAGATAATTTATGTAACCTCTGAAAAGTTAATAGCTTGTACATGGTGGAACTGACATCTGAAACCAGAACTAGTTTCTGAATCACACATGTACTAACATACAATATTACACACACATATATACATCTATGTGTGCCATATTGGGTCATGAAGTATATTTTAGTGGTTAATTATATATATATTTATTTATATTTTGTGTTTGTATATTGTATAGCTTCTTGTATATTAATATAGAGTAAACTGCTAATATTCAAACTATAAAATTTGGTATGCTTTTATATATGTATATACTTTCGACACCATCAGCACAATGAAGAAATTGTACATATACATAACTCCCTCTTTATAAACCTTCCCTCCTGAATTTCCCTTCCTTCCTCATCACCAGGCAATCACTTATCTGCTTTCTATCAATATAGATTTATTTTGCATTTTCTGGAATTTTATATAAATACAGTCCTATAGTATGCACTAACATTTGACTAGCATCTTTCATTCTGCTTAATTATTTTGAGATTAATCCATTTTGTTGTATTTATTAATAGTATGTTTCTTCTTAGGTCTGAGTAGTATTCCATTGTATGGTTATATCACACATTGTTTATCCATATACCTGATGATGGAATTTTAAGTTGTTTTAAGTTCTTAGATATTATAAATAAAATTGCTATGGAGATTTGTGTATAAGTCTTTCTATGGACATATTTTTAATGCTTCTTGGAGAACTAGGGATGAAATGATAGAGTCATGTGGTAGGTATATTTTTAAAGAAAAGAAAATACGCTCCTGAACTAGCATTTCAAAGTAGTTAGTATACAATTTAACATTCCCACCAACAGTTTCTGACAGTTACAGATGTGGCACATTCTTGCCAACACTTGGCTTGGCTAGTATTTTTAATTTTAGTTCATCTAGCGAGCATGTAATAACATATTATTGTGTCACATTTTGTATTATGTTGCTATCATATATTTCTTCAATTTCAGTCGTTACAGATGAAATGAGTTTCTTGTAGGCAGCATATCATTGGGCCATATTGTTTTATCCATTCCACCAGTCTATAAATTTTAAGTAAGGACTTTAATTTGTTCATGTTCAACATTACTATTTTTTGATGAAGACTTATTCATGTCATTTTTAAATTGTTTTCTGTTTGTTTCATATAGTTTTGTTTATTTCTTCTTCTTTTATTGTTTATCATTGCAGTTTGGTATTTTTCTCTAGGGTGACATTTGACTCCTTTATTTTTATGTTTTCCCCCCTTCATTTGTGTGTCTGCTCTACCAGTGACTTTTATGTTTTCGTTATGGTAGATATAACCCTTTCACTTCCAGGTGTAATATTCCCTTATGTATTTCCCATAGAACCAGTCTAGTGATGATGAATAACTTGAGTTTTTATATTTCTGGGAAACACTATTTCTCCTTCATTTTTGAAGTGAAAGTATAGTTCTCTGTCAGTTTTTTTTCTTTCAGCACTGTTAAGATATCATCCCATTCTCTTCTGGGCCTGTAATGTTTCTGCTGAGAAATCTTTGCTTGATGGGAATTCCCTTACATATGAGTTGACACTTTTCTCTTACTGTTTTTAAAATTCTTTCTTTGCCTTTGACTTTGCACAATTTGACTATAATGTTCCTCAGAGGACACCTTTTTGCATTAAATTTATTAAGTCAAATTTGAACTTCCTGGATATGGATGTCTATATTCCTTGCAATACTTGGGAACTTTTCAGCTACTATTTAATTAAATAGTTTCTCTATGCTTTGGCCTATCACTTTTTCTCTGATACACTCAAAATTTGAACATTATACTCATTTATTGTATGTCGTATTTCATGGAGGCTTTCTTCATTTTTTGGAACTTGTTTGCCTTTTTTTATTCTTACTGGGTTATTTCAAAAGACTTGTCTTCAAGTTTGGAAATTCCTTCTTCTGCTTGATGTAGTCATTTGTAGAAGCTCTTGGTTGTACATTTTATTCTGTTTTTTGACTTCTTTAGTTCCAGAATTTCTGTTTGATTCTTTTTATGAAATCTTTCTCTTTGCTGAATTTCTCATTCAAATCATGAATTATTTTCTAGGTTTCTTTGAATTGTTTGTCAGTTGTCTCTTATATCTCACTTAGCTTCTTTAATATTATTTTGAATTATTTTTCAGGCATTGCATGGATTTATTTTGCATTGGAATATATTGCTGGAGAATTATTGAATTCCTTTGGAAATTTCATGTTTCCTTGCTTTTTCTTGTTCATTCTGTCCTTAGGTTCATGTCTGCTTATATGGTGTGATAGGTACTTTTTCCAATTTTATGGACTGTCTTCCACAGGGAATGGCTTTTTCCTATAAATTTAACTCTAGTATTGGTCAGGTAGGGTATTTTGGCTTTGATTAAGTTGAGAATAATATTGTAGTTCTCATGATTTCTTCACTCATAATTAGCATCAGTGGTGTCTGTGAATTCCTCAGTGTCTTAAAATGTGGTTGCTGTTAGAGACTGTGATGAAACTTTGCTGGGTGTGGGGATGCCAAGCAATTTGGTCCTTGGACAACAGCAGTGGTTATTACAGACTGTAAATTCCAGTCCTTGAGCCTCCAGGCAGTTTGCTTGAGTGTTAGTAGTGGTACCAGTTGTCTTGGTGGGCAGGCTGAACCTTGCATCCCTCAGTGGCATACGGTGTCAATACTGGCAATAGTGGCAGTGGGCCAACCCTTGGGTTCCCAAATGGCATGCACAGGTTCCAGCTGGGTAAGTCTGTCCTCAGACCCTTGGATGATTTTCAGGTGGGATTATCACTTGATTCCCTGAATGGATTTGCAGGTGCACAGTGGCCCTGATTCCAGAACCCTTGCTCTGGAATAAGGTTGCTGTAAGGGGCTATGGCTGCAGGCAGGAAATTCTCAGGCTCTGGGAGGGGGATGCATGCTTCACCTCCCTTTGTCCCCAAGGCATCATCTCATGTGTATTGTACCAGCCATTCCCAGGAGTGTAGGATACTCCATGGGCTAGAGTGCTGGGGACTCAGCTGTACCAATAGATCCAGCCATAATTGTGACACTACAGCCTTCTGGATGGACATGGGAGGATGTTAGTTAGTGTGGTTCTAGGGATGTGGAGATACTGGGGCTGTTGGGCTCCAGGGCAGGATGTAGAATAGTAGGGGCTAGGCTCTCAAAATGGCATTATGCTGCAACTGCATGGGTTTTGGGAGAGGGGTGTGGGACCCAGAATAAACTCCTTTTCTGGCACAATGCCATCATTCGGACTCCAGGCAGTTTCCTGTGATAGTTTCAGGGCTCACAAGGGACAAAGGGCTCTCCCATGGATAGGATTGCAGGAGTCTGTGATTTTAATGTTGACTGCTCAGGGTCTTTTGCTTACATTTCCCCCATATTGGGAAGAAGTTTCTCCTGACTCTGTGCAGATCCTGATCAGGCCAGCCTCTTCGCTTCCCTCTCTTTTCATGCCTTCTGTCACCTACCTACTGAATTCCATTGTTTTCTCTTAGAGGATCTACTCAACATGTAATTTATCCACTCAATGTTTTGGTCCTTTATTGGGGAGGAGGCAAGTGTGGATAGACACCTGTAGGTAGCCACCTTAAAGCCTCTACCCATATTCTATAATATTATTTTTAATTTTTACATAAATCATAATTTATCTTAAAGTAAAGAGTAAAAACCAGTAAGTGGAATGAGAATTTATTAATTTTCAAATGCTAAATAAATAAATCTCATTAACAGAAAATAATATAAGAACAAATATTCCTTTAAAATAGGAATTTTGTCTTATTTATCTCAGTATTTCTAGACACAACATTATTGTTTGGCACATGAAGAACAAAATGTAATAAAACAAGTTACTAATTAATTAAATAAATCATTTTTTAAATGTTTACTATCACTATTGTCTATAGAGCTAATATATTAAAAATACACTCATAATAAAATGAATCAAAATTTTTTATAGTAAGGTAAACAACACCACAAAATTTCAGCATGGTAACTTGTCAAAATCATCACCTCAAGAGCTCAATTTTATCTTTATCTGTATAGTGGAGAATATTTTGGTATGTATAAGACAGAAAAGACATATATATTCTATATCTCACTGAATTAAAACTTTCTGCAAGTTTTAAAAACTTTGTTATTGTCTTCAGAAGATCATTTTTTGGTATGGTAGTACAATTAACTTCTTTTGAAGCTAAGTAATGAGTTTTTTCTTACGTGTAACTTTCCTTGTACATTGACTAATATCATCATACACTAAGTTTGAAAAACATGGTAAACAGCTATATCTTTATCTAATCCATAAGAATACCACTGCATCTGTAAAATGTCAATGTCCTATCCACAAAACTAATTTACCACATGAATAACATAGGCCATGCCTAGTTTCCACAAAAACTCAAGGCTACTGAAGAAAAAATAGTGTAAACTTAGTAAGATAAAAGAAACAAATGAACACTCTACTTCTATGTACTAGAGGAATCCTGTTTTAAATGATAATCATTTGGTCATCTAGGTGGAATATTTAACCATTTGTTATAAAGTTCAGAAATTGCATTCATTTCAAGGTATATTAACTACCTCAGATCAGAAAATTGAGGATATTATCTTCAAATTTATACCAAATATCAAAGCAAAATATTTAAACATCACCAATTTAATTTCTGAGGATTAGATTATACTTATGTTGCATACTTAGCAAACATTAATTTATATTCATTATTTATGCTTTCCATTCTGCTACTGATACATTATATCATTTGGCATTACATAATCATATAAATGTCAAGTGTTGTATTTACAGTGAGCTTTTTTGCTGTTATCTGTGCCTTTGTAGATTTTCCTTAAACTTCAGTTTATAAAAATATGTGTCTGGTCAGGAAAACATAAAAATGTGTTTAAAATGAATAATCTTTAAGCACTTTTTCAAATGGCTAATATTTTCCATTTAACTCAGGATCTGTTTTTTCTGCTGGATGTATGTTTGGCGTGAAATGCTTCAAACATTAAACACACTAAACATGGTGAATCCTCAAGACATTATGTGCCAACCAGTGATCCAACATAGAGTTTCTATCTTATAAATAAATCCAAAATTTACTACAACGGTCCATAAAGTAAATAAATTCCTTAATTCATTATCTAAAAATCCATATGTTTTAATATTTTATTTGTCTTGTGTATTATATTATCAAGAATATACTTGCAAGGAAATCATTAGCTGTATTTTGGACTGATGACCTTATAAGTTTTGAACCTCTACCCTTTTCTGAAAGTTAGGTGTACTCACAAAGTGCTAAGAAATAGAATATTTTCATTAAATAGAGCTATATGTTGAATGTTATTAAGGATGATGAATGTAATCAGGATTCTAAATCCAAATTTATGACCAGTTTCCAAGGGCTATAACAGATTTTATTAAGCAGTGAGAACATGTTGGGTATGCAGAATTTTTATTGCTGGAAATACCTTTGGCTCCAAATGTTTACAGTTATCTCCTCTAGTGATTTGGCTGGGCCATGTTGTACCTGATACTTCGTCTTCCACATACAACATTCACACACCATCACATTATAAGATTGTATGTCAATAATGGATAATGAGAAAAAAAGTCTCTTAGAGATGGAGCCAGAGACCACGTAGGACAATGGACAAAGGTTCTTCTGGCAAAATCAGGCTCAAATTAGGAAGCCCCTCATATTGTCTCCTACAGCTTTTTAAATTAGGCATTCCTAGGCTGAATTAACCACTGGTAGATACATGCGCTGTAATAAATGACATAAACTCTGAGATTCTGTTTGCATATGTGAAAAATGAGAGTGATAATTTTCAAGATTATAAAAATATAGAGAAAAAGCTATGCATGTAAATACTAAGCATAATAACTTGCCATCTAGGTTGTTTTAGTCCACTGTAACTGCTATAACAAAGTACCCTAGACTGGGAGCTTTGTCTTCAAGCTCCAAGATTCTTTCTTTTCCTTGGTTTAATCTATTGCTGAAAATTTCTGCTGTTTTATGAAAATCCTGGAATGACTCTTTCATTTCTTTAAGTTCTATTATATCATTCCTAATTTTATCTAGTTCCTTAGTGACTTTTTCATTACTTTTCTGAAATATTTTTTGGGCTTCCTTTTTGTTTGCTAAACTTTCTCTTCATTTCCATTCATCTTATTTGCCATGCATATTTTGAATTCCTTTTTTACCATTTCAACAATTTCCTTGTAGTTGGAGTTCACTATTGTAGCTCTATTGTGATCCCCCTGGAGTGTTGATCTGTTTTGATTTTTCATGTTTCTAGGGTTCTTTTGTGAGTTTCTTTTCATCTGAAACCTCTTTTCTCAACTCAGGGCTAATAGGTTTGCAGGACTGCTGTTCCTTGCTGGAAACTCCCCTGTTTGGTTAGAGTAAGGGGCAGTCACTAGATGGGCCTCTTTTCCCCCCTTCTCTGGAATGTTGACACAGCAGAGGAGGGAATGTGTGCATTAGAAGCCTGTAATGTAATGCCACTGTCCTGATTTGTTCTCTTTATCTGTGATTGCCTCTGTTCAAGCCTGTGTTGAATGCTGTTTGGCTTCGGTGTTGAGTTGTTCAGCAGATAATTGCAGGATGTTTGAGTTGGGAGCTGGGCAAGACCTTCTTCACTGAGACTGGTGTTATGGGGATTGCTCTACCCAGGCTTTTCCCACAGAGGTAACAACAGTAGCTGGATGTGGTTGTCATTGGTTTCCAGGCTGTGTGCACTTGCTTAAATCAGATCACAGGGTACTGGCGGCTTAAGATTTGGGGGTACCTGGTGGGGCACTGGATTTTGGATCAGATTTTCTGCCACTACTGTGGTGGTGGAAGCTTTGCGGTCTGGGAAGCTCTTGGGGTCCAGGAGACTTGGGGATGGTGTCTCAGGCCTGATGGTTGTTCGTCAGGCACAGAGGTGGAGCCTCAGGCTCTGACATGAGAGTCCCAGAGCTGGGTATGGGGAGGAGACAGAAGCAGAGTTTTTGAGCAAGTCTGAGGAGCAAGAATTAGGGCTGTGGAGACAGCAGGGCTGATCCAACCTGGAGGGCAGGCTTAGCACCAAGCAGGCAGGAGGCAGTTGGTATCTGGAAGGTGGCATCAGGGCTAAGAAAGTAGCAGGCTATTCTGCAGGCTCAGGGGCCCTGGGGATGCCAAGTCTGGCAGGCAGATGTCAGTTCTGGTGGTCCAGGAACTGTGGAATTCTCCACTCTCCACCCAGGACTTGCTAAAGCAATAGCCCAAAGCCTCTCAGGTTGGAGCTTGTTATGCCCCAGTCAATTCCTGTGTTCAGATCCCATTGCATTCTAGGGGAGAAATGTTTGGCTTCAAGTCATTGGGTATGGCTCAGGGGAGCCACAAATTAGTCCACTCCCTCCCCAGCCTGGTGCAGATCTGGCATGGTGCACCTGGTAGCTCAGGATGGCATTACCTGCTGCCCGATCCCCACTGTGCCTGTCGTCTGGTGTAATGGCTCTGCACAGACTCCCGGCAGGTCCCGCATTCAACCAGGCAGAGGTCTGTGGGGGTGGTGGGAGCCGTCTTGCTGTTCAGTTTGCACTGTGCCAGCAGAAGCGAGTGTGGCATCCCAGGGCACTATTCTTCTATTTTTCCCTGTGCATTCTCTGATCTTGTTATATGTATCACTCTGTCACCCTCCACTCTGAGTGTCCTGCCTTGCTTCTCTGTGATTTCATGATGCTGCTTCCTAGAAGAGTGATCCATATGGGGGCAGCTGCCTGCACCTTTCAGTTCTTTCCTTGGAAGCTGCTTCTAGTCCGCCATTTTTCTGTGGTCCCCAACATTTTCATTAATAATTAAATTAATGTTATATTTTAAAATAGTTTCAAAATACTAAGTGGTTTAAAATAAGGTTTTTTAAAAATAAAAGTTTTTGTTGATCGTCGAGAAACTCTGAGTTAATACAGGATGTTAACACCTAAAGGGTATGTCAGAGCAAACAAACAAAAAGATGATCAGAGGATTCTCAATACGAGTTAATGAAGGTACATTACACTGACATGTGAAGAATAGAGTATAAAACAACACTCATTCTGCCACATGTGGTGGTTAAGAACAAAGGTTTTGAGTAGAACTAGTAGAGCTGGACTCTGAGCAAATTGCTTCAACTCTCTGGTTTTGTATTCATCATCTTTAAAATGAGGTGGAAGGTGACAATAATGTTAATTAGCTTATAACATTTTCATATAACATAAATAAGTATTTAAAATACGTCTGGGACATAAAACGTTCTTATTGATTTTGTTGTAATCACTGTGAGGACTAATCTATGTTAAAATAAATCAGTGCCATGTGGTGCAGATCTAAAAGCATCTGATTTGTGGTATTCTCAGTCAAAACAGGAGAGTCCTTGTGAAGCTGCTTCGCTGTGCACTGGTCTTAAGATCAACCCCGGGACTCTAATTCCCTCACCAGTACCATGTATCAATATAAAGCCATCTCAGGAGTCTGGTGAGACAGCACATTCACACAAAATTTTAGCCAAGCAATTTTATTACTCACAGATAGGCAGCAGAGGAAGACTAGGATTCACGGTGAGCCTGTCTCTCAAGGCTCAGGGAAGCTGCCAGGGCAGAAGGGGCCTTGCCCGTGAATTCTCCACCTTGCACTGCAATTGAGATGCCCTGAGAAGTGTGGCCTCCCCTGGGTTTTATGCTCAGCTGCAACTTGAATTCTGGGCTAACATACTGCAGATTATTATGTTTTAGGAGGGTCAAGAACAGAGGCTGGGCTGTTTGGAGTGGTTCCTCCTTATTTCAGGATGTTGCATTCTCAGCACATTCTGAGAACTACAGTGAGAAAGGAGGGAATAGCTGGGTCACCAAGGCAATCTGGGGACTTCTCCTGTACTTTTGAGTCTGAAAAAAAATATATTATTTTATTAAATGTTTAATGAGGGCCTCCTGTGTATGTGGTACTATACTAAGGAAAAAAAAACAATGTGGTCTTTTTCTTTATGAACTTATAATTTAGCAGATGAGATAGATGTATGTGTCACACAACTAACTCCACTAATTGATGCCCTCAACAAATACTTACTGAACACTCACTGGTTAATAGACACATTCAAAATGCTTCAGGTTCAGTAATGAACAAACACAGACAAATGTGCCTGTTGTACATTCAAGTTGCAATGTCTAAAAACACCTCAAATACATAAAACATACAGTGACAAGTGATAAAGAGAAATGAAGCTTAGGATGGGGATAAAATGATAAAGGTGCCAATGGGGGCGTTGGAACTGATTTTGATTTCCCTGGAAGGTGCCCCTGCTATGACCAGTATTGAGCTGGGATCTAAAGGAGTAATGGGGATTCCCATGCACAGAAAGGGGAAGAGCCCTCTAGGCAAAAGGGTCACATGCGAAGTCGTTCCCTCGTAGAGGACATGAGCATTCAGAAAAACAAAGAAGAGCCTGTGGTTGAAGAAGAAAGAGCAATACTGGAATTTCATTATCTAGACCTTCTGACTAGGAGCTTTTAAGCGTCAGCTACAGACCACTCTGTTCATTTCTGTGTTGCATGTACATCCACATCAGACTGGCATTGGCTTCTTTCTAACTGCCTTCCCGTAACTAACACAAATCGTAAAGTTGCTGCTTTCTATGTCAACAAAGTGCATTCACTCTATTACTATCGGTCTTGTAATTCTGGTTTCTCCATTGTGAAGAGGCCAGGCTCCAGAGTTAGGCTGGGTCTGCTGTCCACGCATAACATTTGTTAGCCATGTGACTTGGAGAAATGATTGAATTTTTCAAAGGCTCACTCTGCTCACCTTTAAAATGAAAGGAAATAATGTTATCTCTTACATAGTATTGTGATGTTAATATGACAGTTTTGTGTGAGATAATGCATTTATTAATAGCATAGTTCTGGCATCATAATCAAACATTCAGAGATTTGTTGCTTTTAATGAACATAACAATAGGAGTAATAATATTCTGATTGCAGTAGGATCACTGTGACATATAGGCTTCAGGGGATCTAAATTTCATAAACGACTTTTTTCCTCTGTCACTCTCCTTGAATTACAAAGACTTGAGAGGTTTTATTGGGTTTAGTACACAAAACATAAATCCTTCAGATAGATAATTACCTGGACTATTTTCTTTTTCTTTTGTGGTTATTGCTTGTATCTAAAATATCTCTATTTCTTCCTGGAATGAAAATTGCCCACTAATGAAAAAAATCTCTCTCATTTAGTAGTGCCTAGCATAGTGAGGAAGGGCTACTTCAACTGCTTCATGACTACTAACTAGATAATCAGAGGCTTTTTATTTTTATCTTTTATTCTCTTTGTAGCTTTTTGGCTCTGTCCTGGGTCATGAAGATTTCTGCATAACTAACATTCAGATTAATGACGTGTTATTACATGAGTGAACATAAACACAATGTCCAAATTTTATTTAATGGAGTGTCATTCCAGCTCCAAATATGTTACCAAATAATGAATAATAAGGATGGCATTATGAATTATTTTTAGAAAAAAAAATTTGTAAACTTCTGTGGCCATAATGACAATGATTTCTATTATTAAATTTTAATAAGTTAACCATTTTAAATTTAAATAATACATGTAAATAAGCTATCAGTAATTGTGTCCCATTATTTCAGTGAGAAATTAGCAAAGATACATGCTATACATTATCACCCTATTTTTCAAAGACATTATGTTTTACTCTTTGTGACATTCAATTTTTAACACTCCACATACATTGAATTCACATCTCTTTCCAAAAGAAATGAGATTTTCATTTTAAATCGCTTGGGTATAAATGTGAGGTCAAGCAGGTGCCAAGTCGATCTGAAGGAGACCGGATCTATTACTTGAGAGTGGTGCTTGATATTTCCTACCCTAGGTGATGGAATTGGCTTCCCTTGCTAGCTGAGAAATCTCTATTTAGTTGTAATAATACCTCCAATTTACTGATTTTAGTTTGAGAATGACTTGGATGTAAAATACACATAATTGGATTTAGATGATTGAAACCATTTTGCTCATTCTGAGAAAATAACAATCTTAAGCAAATAATATCTCTTCTTAAAACTGGCAAAAGATTGAACAAAACATATTAATGTTCTTTCCAATTACTTTGAGAATTTTGATAATAAAGTATGAAACCTTAAAAAATACCGCATTTGGAACTGCATATTGAAATATATATTATTTTCCTTAAAATAGTTCATGCAAGATGTTATTTATTTTTTATGTCTATGATGTAATCTTGCAAAAAACAAATTTTGAGCATACTTTTACTGTCCTTGTTGTAGCATTTGATTATATTCAGGAGCTGGAAATCTGTCTTTTATCAGGAATTTTGATATTTTGACACAATCTAAAACTATTTAGGGCTCATGTTCAATAAAAAATGATGGAAGAAATTGAAAAAGGGAAAGCTAATAAAGTGAATTAGAAAGCTGAATAATACCATTTTTAATAAAAATAATATGTGACTGAAACATAAGAAATATAATATTTCTAGGGCTCAAGCCATATTTGGAAAAAATGCAATAAAAGAAAATATTGATTTATTATTGCAGAGGTAATATGAGTATGTATAATCAATGTGATTATAGCGCACCACCAGAAGCATGTTTAAATTATATTTGGATTAATTTTATAAATATAACCACATTATAATCATATCTTTATATACTGAGATGAAAGGTTTACAATGGCTTTAATTTTAATATGATGGTTTGAGTATAGGCTGAAACCTTCTGCTTCGATTCACTTCAGACACAACAAAATGATAATCCACCCATAAAAATAAGGATAAAAACTTGCCAGGGTCCAAATGGGAGATACTTGTAACAGAAAACAAACAAACAGGAAAAAATCAGTTATGAACCTCAAACTTTGAGGACCTCTTAAACGCAGTGGCCTGTAGAACCTAAGAGTTAAATTAGAATTTACTCACACAGCTGGGAACTGGGGGCTTGAGGACTGTGCAGGGCTTTGCAGGGCTGCGGGACAAATCCGCACAGCTATTAATAAACAGGCTGGAGGTGCATCTCATACACAGCTGTGAAACTGGATGCTAGAAACCCTGTGCTATTACAATGAGGGTCACAAGTGGTACCCCTTACTAAACCCCGACGTTATTATATGAATGCGACGTTAGTATTGGCAAAGAAAAGTAGACTGAGAAACAATAAATAACTATAGCAACAATAAGAACTCATATAGAGTAATTTAATATATTGCAGAGGAGCATTGCTAATAAGTTCAGAAAAAATGTAATGATCCATAAAAGTTATTAGGAAAATTGGTTATCCATAGTGGGTTATGATGAAACTAGATTTCTACTTTGCAGACTACACAATCAGTTACAGAGATTAAAGACATACATATAAAAACAAAAGTATAAATCTTTGGAAAATAAAATATAACAGTATTTCCATAATACCAGCGTAGGATAAGGTTTCTTAAATAAAGCACAAGCACAAATCACATAGTAAAGGAGAAGTGAATTGAGCTACATTACACTAAGAACTTTTGTTCATCAAAAGATAGTATAAAGTGATTGAGAAAATACTGGCAGTATATTTTCTAGCACATATACACATTTTTAATAACATATAAAACCAAAACATGTTTAGTATCCTGAATATATAACAAAAAATTAAGAGTCCTTAAGAAAACAACTGAAAACTCAACAGAAAAATGAACAGGACCCATGAACATGGACAAGCATGCCACATAAAAAATGATGAGTGAGTGTACATGTATGATGTGATGCTTAAACTAAGTAGGGACTATGAAAATGCTGATTACAACAAAAGTCAGATATTATATCTCATTATTCAGTTTAACCAAAAAAATAAATATTAAAATATCAAATGTTGGTAAACTCATGCAGCATTTGAACTATTAGAGATTATGAGCACTTTGCTCAATTAATTGACATTTTCTAATAAAATTGCATAGCCCGTGGCCCCGCAGTTGCATTACTCCAAGGAAACACATGCACGTACTGAAACCTGTGTATATAGACATTTATCATAGGCCTGTCCACAAGAGAAAAAATATGAAACCACTCAAGTGTCCATAAATAGTATAATAGAAAGATAAATTATGTCATTTTAACAAAAAATGGAAATATTTTCACAGTGAAACTAAATGAATTAAATCTGCATTCATCAACATAGTTGAATTTAAATATGGCAATATCGACTTTGAGGAGAGAGTCACAGAGTAACTTATGATATATTTCCATCTCTATAAATTTGAACACAGGACAAAAAGGAAAAAAAACTGTTGAGGGTTACGTAAATGTAGTAAAACTATAAAAGCAAATAATGGTAATAAGTCACAGTTATTTAATTTGTGATTACCTCTGTGGGATTACATTTTGGGACACAAAATGTAAAGGAAATCAAAAATATGAATTAAATATTAAGAGATATGATGATACAATAATCTCCCTCTTCACTTATATTCCGTGACTCATCACCGCATGAGTTTAAGATTTTAATACTCATTTTTGATGTATACAAAATTATAGTTAATACAGTAAGTGTTTATACCTTTTAGTTAATGTTTAAAATTATACATCTGCTTTTTAAAAGTTAGGTAAAGTGTCTTTATCTCACTTGTTTCAGGTTTCAGTATATATTATAAATATGTTTTTTGTCACTAAAATCTAAATGATATTTAGTATAAATGCATTAGGAAAAAAGCTAATGATTCAATTCTGCTTCTTCCTATCTAACAAAATCATCCACTAGGGATTATTTATAATAAATTTCAATGAATTATTGAAACAATTCATTCTGAGTTTTTTTAGAAACATTAAACAAAATTTCTAGTATATATAAAATAGGTTTCTAAGATTTTTATACATGTATATTAACATTATTTGTATCACATAGGACTTTAGTGAAGACTCTGAAATAAACAAAATTCCTCTTGATTTTCTCTGTATTAAATAAAGTAGATTAACAGTTGCTTACAGATATACCAAAGAATACTTGGTGGCCCATTAATTAAACCGCAATGTGATACACAGTTAGAGATATAGGTATGGATATGGGTAACATACATATAGATACAATCTGTATAAAATGAATCAGAAATTCCTCTTTCATCCTCTAAACACAATAATTTATCACAATACTATTATTGTCTAGGATAAAGTGAAGAGAATTCCTTGGCATGTCTTTTGTTTTCTGATCATTTTATCTAAACTTTTAAAATATTTCAATTTCTTTTATGCAAATCAGTTCATCTCTCTTTTTTCTATCACACACTCTTTCCCACACACACAAACTGAAGAACAATTCAGTTTCTATTATGACCATGCAACCTTCAAGAGCTACATACAATTTAATTGTAATATGGAAGGTAAGCTAGGCAAGAAGAGACAGTATTTTAAGTGTGATTTTCTGACAGAATAACCATGTTGAATTAGCAGGAAATTAAATATATAAGATAACTTAATAGTAATTAGATAAAATATTTTTGCCAAAGATATTTGTAAACAAAAGTATTCCAATGACACAGGCTATTTTTTATTTTAGTTTTACCATCACATTCATGATGCAACATATTACTTAATCAAGAATACATACAGTATATACACTTGTGTTGGAGTAATTGTGATTACTCAAAGTATATGCCTATTACTGCTTCTCTGTATCACTGGTAATATTTTTCAAGAGTTTAAAGCAGAGTATGGACTGCAGCAAATAAGAAGGCAATCAGTTCTATAAAAGAATAAAGTAAAATATAATTTTCAATTTTTTAAAAACTGAGCAACAGACATGAATATGAATAAGCATGGTGCATAAATTAAGAATGACCATGCATATATGATTGCACCCATATTTTTGTTCTCTATAAATGTGTTTATGGGATGGCAATAACAAATAAAACATAATATGCAACTACATAAATAGTAAAAATTTGCTATTTTAATTTTAATAACTTAAATGTTATAAATAAAATTTCATATGGAAATAGCTCAAAATAGCATATCTGTACAAAACAAAACAAATTAAAGCACACTCCTAATCATCAGGGATTCAACTGAATATTGGACACTTGAGATTTTGTGATGAGGTTTTATACTATTTACATTTATTTTTAAAGAAGGTACTCTTAAAATGGATTAATTGCATGGCATGTAAATTATACTTCAATAAAGTTGTTTAAAAAAAAGAATTATAAAAGAGAGGGAAGAAGTTATACAAAAATCCCCAAAGGTCAAAAGAACTGTCCTTGAAAACAAAAGAAATTTAAAGCAAGGAAGAAAGAATATCTGAGAAGCAAAATATAGCAGTAGGTGAAATAAATGCAAATGTAATTAACAAAAAATATGGGGCTGAGTCCATTTATATTTGTTGAAAATATAAATAGAGTATTCAAAAGACATACGGAAAAACCAAAAATATTAATAATATGATTGATCACAACTGTCTGCTCTTTGTCTGCCCAGGATCATCACTGTAGGGAGTAAATATTTGTAAGTGTCATCATATGTAAAGGTGCAAGATGCCATTCTCAAATTCACTTCCTGGGTTAACATCAATTGAACACTATGGCCCACTTGTTAATTTATTCTGATCATAGGAGAAAAAGTCATTTTTATTTGTGGGTAATACTACACCTAAACTTTATAAGGTTTTTCTCTCAACTATTATGGTACTAGGATCTTATTAAACCATTTGTTAATTCACTAAAAGCAGATGCCTCTGAATATAAGGGGATACGCTAACATTAATTAATTTTACGAGCTCCTTAAAATTGTCTTGTTTCTATTCATATAAAATGAGTGCAATAATTGGAATTAAAATATTGTGGGATACCAAAGACAATATTTGATAGCACAACAAAGTGACTATAGTCAACAATAAGTTATGATATACTTTAAAATAACCGAAAGAGTGAAATTGGAATGTTCCTAACACAAAAAAATGATAAATACTTGAGGTGATGGATACCTCAATTATCCTGACTTGATTAATACACACTGTATGCCTATATAAAAACATCACATGTTCCCTATAAATATATAAACATAATAAATAATTATAATTAATATAATTAATACATACCCATAATAATTAAAAATAAAACACTTTTTCAAAGGATGAAAGTATAGATTAATTAATTACTCAGAGAGTATGGCTGGAAGAAGCATGGCAGAAGTTTAAGGCAAATAAAGAAAATGTTATTTAATTAAAATAAATCATTTTCCCTACTACATGGGAATTGGACCGATAAGATAAAACTGCACCCATGGGACTTGCTGAATTCCTTGGGGAATGAAGACTTCAGATCAGTCAATAGACTTCAGATAGTCAAATATCTGAGCACAGCTTGATCACATTTAATGAAGTAAAGTTCATATTTATGAAGTCACTTTGGTTCTGGCTGTGCTGAGATAGCACCTGAATGACTCACGCAAGACCTCTGCAGTGCATTACAACAGTCATAGATATTCTCATTCCCTGTGCCTTCTCTAAGGTTCCTACTACCTACATTTCTACATACCTTTATTTATTGCAGTTTACAAGGTCGGCTTTGCATTATTTTGTTATTTTTTCCCTCCTAGTCCAAATTTTTAGTACCAAATAAGAATATGTTGGAGGACTAGCTAAAGATATATCTTCTTCCAGAGAAAAAAGTTATGTGTGTGTGATACTTAGTGTTCTGCTGGGAGGATAAGTTATCTTGTCCTAGGAAAAGTGCTTGGATATCTGAGGCACTGAGGATATGTGTGTGTGTGTGCGTGTGTGTATTGAAAGAGGGATGGCGTTGTGGCAGGAGTTGGGGCACTGGGACTGTGAGCTGCCAAGTTTTGAGTATCACTGTCTACTATAAATTTCTGACCTGATACATTAATAATACCCAATTCATGATGAGAACCTTAGCTTGTTTAGCCAATTAGTTATCGACATTCAGATTTACACTTTATTCAAGGGCCTAGAAGCAAGCTAAGATTTCTTCTTTCAATGAAAAAAATGCTTATTTTTTATTTAAAAATATTAATTAAGGGAGTACAAGTGTTTTTGATACATGGATCACTTGTATAATGCTTAAGATAGAGATTTTGGCATGTCCGTCACCAGAATAGTGTTCATTATATCCAATAGGTAAGTCTTTATCCAACACCCACTCTCCCACCCTTCCCCTTTCTTGGTTTCTCTTGTCTTTATATCACCTACTAGCTCCCACTGACTATATTCCTCTTGATTTTCTGTTCTTTATTTTTGACTGACTAGGTTAATTGAAAAGTAGCTCTGAAATTCTTTCTTCTGCTTGATCTAATCTATTCTTAAATTTTTCACTTTGTTTTCTGTTTTGCTAACAGAACTTTTTATTTCCAGAGTTCTATTTACTTTTTTTTGTTAATATATCTATCTCTTTAGTAAATTTTTCATTAATTTCTCGAATTGTTTTTCTGGTTTCTTTGAGTTGGTTTTCCATTTTTTCATGGATCTCATTGAGCTTCCTTATAATCCATACTTGTAATTCTTTATCTGTCATTTCAGTATTTTCATTTTGGTTGGGATCCATTGCAAGAGAAATGGTGTGCTCCTTGGGGTGTGTCCTTCCACTCTTATTTTTCATACCTCTGGAGTTCTTGTGCTGATTCCTTCCATCTTGAGCAAATGTTGCTTCTTGTTTTTAGATTTTTCTTTTGTTTAGATGGGGCTTTTGCCCCTCATTCTTATGAGTATGTCTTGAACATATGATTGGTAAGGACCTTTGGCTTTTCTTCTGAATGCTTTGATGGCGACTTAGGTTATGGATGAACGCATTGGTTTCAGTTATTCTTAGTGTGGTGGTTTTCTCAATCGCTAGTTGTTTGTAGGCTATAGCAATGATGCACTTTGTGCATGAGCAGATTCCCTGTCTCTTGTTGACACAAGAAGTTGCAGGTCTTTGAAATCTTTTCTCTTTCCCCAGTCCAGTAGTCTTCTTAACAATGTGAATTATACTGTGATTCCCAATTTAAGGTCTGAGACAGTAGGTGGTGCTTTTGGGTAAGAGCCAGCCATGCCCCAATCACAGAACTCACAAGTCTCTCGGGGGTTGATCTTGCTGAAATCTTGCTCCTTCTTGTTCTGCTCCGTGACATCTTCCTGTGGAATCTCCTGTAGCTTCTGGCCCTCTTCCCTCAGAATTATACCTAAACTATATTTTCTTTTCATTGAAAACTTTTCCTTATTTCTGAAACAATCTGACAACCAATGTCTCTAGTCAGCCATCTTCAACAATTAATTTCTGGAAAATAAAAAAGTGCAGCAAAACCTTCGGACCATCCATATCTGATTCTTTTATATAGGCTTTCCACAAGTTTTATATATTATATTTGATCTACCAGAGATACTTTGTGCATTGCTAGATG
>CAUYRT010095257.1:0-20877 GCA_963574885.1 Lepilemur ruficaudatus
AGTCCCAGCTACTCGGGAGGCTGAGGCAGGAGGATTGCTTGAGCCCAGGAGTTTGAGGTTGCTGTGAGCTATGATGACAAGACTGCATGCTACCCATGGTGACAGAGCAAGACTGTGTCTCAAAAAAAAAAAACATTTTCAAGAATGAGAAGGATCAAATGGCAATGGGTATGCAAAACCCTCCCTCTCAACCCCCTTGCACAACCCTCCTGCCAGTCCCTGCAGAAGAGCCCGATGCCACTGTGAAACATTATGAGAGCACAGGACCTGAGCAAGGCTCAAGAGAGCATGGATAGAACACTCTTAGCATAGTGCCCAGCACTTGGTATGGGAGCTACGCTCATTATTATAATCGTTGCCATTAAAAATACCTCTCTCTGCACGCTATCTTTAGGCTGCCCACAGACAAAGCCCCTGATTAACCTGGAACTTAGATTGAAGGAGCATACAGCTCACATCACATGTCACATAGCACATAGTAGAACCAGGTCCAAAACCTGGGCAGGAGCTTTGCCTTACAATAGATTCTGTAATGAGGGCCACATTAGGACTCCTGTGGCCCCTGATGCATTTTTGTCTTCCTGGCCCTTTCCTCCGTCAAAACCAGAAAATAATATATACATACATGAATTATACTTGACAGCTGCATTAGGATAAAGACAAATATATGAATATGATATATTAAGACAAATTCTTCAACCTAAGTGTTTATTTTTTTCCTTCTGATTTTATGAAAACACTTTCGTGGACCCCTGAAAGTAACGTGCACCCAGTGGCCAAGCAGGCTCTGACTATCACGGCTTTGCCTCCCAGAAACATACTTACCCACAGCGATGCTTCTTGTCATCAGTGTGCCAGTGGCCCTGGGCACTCAGGACTCACACACACCGCGATGCTGGCAGTTAGTGGGAAATTCACAGTGTGAACATTGCCGTGCCACTTCCCCATTACTCCGTGAGCTCTCAGAGTGCAGAAACAGCTTTTGTGCAAGGTTTCCTCCTTATCTCCTAGCACTCAAGAAGAACTCAATAAATGTTTGTTAAATGAGTATAATTTGGCCAGGCACGGTGGCTCATGCCCGTAATCCCAGCACTTTGGGAAGCCGAGGCAGGAGGATTGTTTGAGGCCAGGAGTTCGAGACCAGCCTGGACAACATAGTGAGACCAGTTTGTAGAAAAAAATGAAAAAATAAAATAGATAAATGAGTATAATGCAATGAGTTGGTTGTAGGGCTTGGCTGAGAAGGTAACTGCAGCTACACTCGCTGTGATGGGAACACTGGTCAGCCTGGACTTGAGGCCCAGCAACCATCCGTGTGGACGTTAACTCGGCAGATTGATGGCAAACAACAGGTCTGGAGCTGCACTGCCCATGTGAGAACTCAGGCTGTGCCGCTCCACAGCTGTGCAGCTCTGGGCAATTTCCTAGCCTCTCCTGGCCTCAGTTTCCTGGAGGGTCATGGAATTATGGTAGGAGCCAAAAATAACACATACGGAGAACTTAGCACAGAACCTGACTCGTGATAAGGGATCAGTACATGTTAAATATTATTGCCATTTAGCCGGAATAGAAACAAACATATCTGTGTTACTGTGTTCTTGTTAAAAAAAAGAGTGAGATAGCAAAGGCTGGAGACGTAGTGGGAGAGTGTTAAGACCATGATGCCTGAGAGGACCGGCATCTGTGTCCCAGCTCCAAACCCTCCCAGGTAGGAGACTTGAAACAAAGTATTTACCTGATTCAGGAGCCTGACTTTACTCATTGACAAAATGGGGACAAGGCCTACCTCGGGATGTGGCTTTGGGGATGAAGTGTTATCGTGAATGTGAAAAAAGAGCTCTGTAGAGTCCAAGGTGCTATAAAAAAGTTACTACTCAGCTGTTGCTTTTGGTATCTGGCCAACAGATTCACGGTTTAGGTTTAACAATATGAGTCACTGATCCCATCTTTTTCCTCCTCTTCTGTCGTACTCCCGTAGGGTTTAGCATTAAAACCACACTCCTTAATAAAACTTCGTTCCTTCCTTAATGAGGTCTACCTTGGAGTTTATTCGTGTTCTTAAATCCTTAAATTTTGGTCACTCTGAGCCCCTTCCCCTATATGCCCTTTGCTAGTCTCGAAATGCTCTTGCTCCTGCGGGAAGTCTGAAGTCACTCGGGGGAGAGAGACCCTCTTGAAATTTCCCACTTCTCAAACCAGCCAACCCCAGTGTGTATTAAGTGAGAGAGCCCCAGAGGTCCTGGCCCCCTGCTCACTGCCCCTTCCCTGCTGTATACACACAGAGATTGTCTGCCCTTTTATAAGACTATTGTTCTAGGTTTAGGAGGAAGTTGTAAAACAGTAAAGCAATAAGAGCTCTGATAGATGCATCCTCAAAGGTGAAGCTGAAATGACTCCTCACTGCAATGGACAGTTCCAAACCCCCAAAAGAGTCATCTCTGACCTGGCTCTCAGACCTCAGACATTGCCACCCAAAGCCATGACTCACCCTCCCGGAGGAAAGGGTGGGGCTGCCGAAAGTCAACAGAGAGCAGGACACCTGAGTCTCGGAAGCCTGGGAATGCGCTATCTTGGGGAGGAGGCTTCCCGGCTCCATGGGGATCATCGCTACAGAGATTCGGGGTTGAAAGAGATCATTGTGCACCAGCTCTCATTAACGTTCATTGCCAAAGTTTATCTTCAAACACTAGAAAAGTTTGCCAGTGATGCACCAAACAGTTCCTTTTGGGTTTATGGCTGCAAAGAAGAAAGTTGTCAAATTCCCACTGACCTTATTTAGAAGCAAGAATTCTCTTCTGACCCCGGCCACCTGCTTCTCCCCGTCCTGACACACTCCAGATCTGAGGACTGTTGAGGAGGTGGGGGCAGCTGGCAAAAGATGTCCCCCTCACAGAGGCATTTCCTCCATCGACTACACCGCAGAGCCACGGAGCATCTTGGAGCGCGACCATTACCCAGAGATTAAAATCCCTCTTGTTGTGGTGACTTCATGGAGGTCTGCTTCTCTAGGAACTACCAGGGCGCCCCATCTCACCCGACACCACCACACAGCGGGGCCTGGCAGCCTTATCTGCATCAGTACATTCTGCCCATTCCAGGGTGGACGCTTGACCCAGCCTGGCCTAACAGACTCCCCCAGGAACGAGGAATGAGAAATCAGAGACTGCTGGTCAGTGGGAGGAGGGAGGAGTGGAGGCGGAGGGAAAGGGAGGGGAGGCAGGGGCGATGATCTTGGTTCCTGATGGCTCCCTGGTTCTTGACTCCCACCCCGTGCCCCATGCCCTGCAGCTTCCCTGTCCTCGGGTTCCATGAGACAAGCCTATATCTTTGTAATAAATACCCACCCTTGATTTCTGATATTTTTGCAATTATAACAGCCATTGAGCAACAACCTCGATTTTCATTCTGTTATCCACACTTCCTCAGTGCCATGCATGTGCTTTAGGGGAAAGCAATTTCAGAACAACACATCTGACTCAGGCTAATCAGTATAACTTGATTCCCTGACCACAGCTGGAGGCTTAGAAACGGTCCCATCAGCCATGGAAGCCAATGAGATGTGAGTAGAGGTTTACTGAGGTCTCTGTTAGCTTTCAGAATGACCCCCTCACTCATTCCTGGGTCCTGATGAGGAAGCACACAGACCAGGGAGTTGTTGACAGCATATTACAACCACAGAGATGACACCATGGAAAAATGAAGAAGATGCTTTGTCCTGGAAGGTATCATTAAGCTGCCAAATCAAACCATTCCTGAAGTCCACCCTCCCTCAGACTCTCCAGTTACAGGATCCAATAAATCCCTTTAACTAAACATCTTAACTAAAATCCTTGAGACACTACTCCAATGTACATGCTTCCAACTGCAACAATCCCAACCTGCCTCAGTATATTCTGGGAGAATGAAAAGTAAAACAGGAAAAGAATGCTTGGCTGGAAAATTGGAGGCTTCCAAGATACTAGTCCTCCCCTGCCACTAATTACCTATGGAAACTTAGGCAAGTCATGTACCTTACTTGAACCCAGTCACTCGTTTGCAGGATGAAAAGGACGAGACTTCCAACACTAACATTCTATGATTTTATTTTTAGGCCCTTAGTGCCAATTTTTATTGAATCCCATTGGGGTAGTTTGTACCTCTGAACTGTGGTAAGTTCTCAACTCAGAAACTAAAAACAATAACAGGAAAAACAAAAACATTTTCACTGCATTAGAACTCTCACAGTAAGGCAAGAAACCCTGAGTTGGAATTCTAACAAAGAAAGGTGGAGAGAGGAAATCAGGAAATACAATTGAAGAATCTCTGGCTGAGCCCTGTTCACATAGGCTAATCCTTTGAGCATTTTTGAGTTATAATAACTCAGGGATCCATGGTTTGGTGGCCCCACTGGTCACACCCTGCTGGGGAATATCCTTCACTTGAGCTGTGTGGTTGAGGTAGACTCTGGTCCATCAGGCTTTGTAAAAAGAATCCAAGGGTATAAATATTTAATTTAGGCTTTGAATTAGTTAGAGAACACATTGAACTCTTGAAAGTTAGTATTTGTTATTGATATTATTTTTCAAGACATTTTTTTAATTGTCAGAGACTGTTTTCTTTTTCCTTTTTGTGGCTTTGTTACTGCTAAGAAAATAAAACCTGCCCAAGCCTGAAACTCAGAACTGATACTCCAGGTTCTCTCACTGGAAAGAATAACAAAAACAAAAACCTGCATAACTGACTTCCACCACAAAGGGAACATACAAGATTGTGTACACATGCGCACACACTCACACAAATTCATAAAGGAGCTTGGACCCAATCACGCAGGAATCAAGCTGGGACCAGACCTGCCATATGGATTTACTTTTCCTCGAGGTTTCCAAATATTCAAGTTTACAGCATATCTTTCCAGCACCATATCTTTCAAGAAGTTTCTTCTTCCCACAGCTTTAAATATAGCTGAGCAAAAGTCAAGCATGATCTCAAAAGAACAAAGCAGGAAAAGTTCATAGATCATCACTCGGTAGAGCACCAAGGAGGTATCATATGACAGGAGTGGCGTATGAGGCCAATTTTAAGACTGACGTCTACCCATACTAGGGAAAATAACAGTGGAGAAAAATATAATTCTGGAGATCGTAAAGAAACAGTATGGTGTCCATTTCCCAAATGCCTTTAGATTAGCTTTAAAAAAGAAAAGAAAAAGATGGTTGGTTTGGTTGTCCAAAAATGTACGTCAAACAAAAAATATGACACAATTCTCTCAATTCTCAGACTCCAAATTCAAGACCTAGGAGAAATCAGGGTGATAACCCAGCCTGGTCTCCTCATTGTTCCTCAGCACTAACGATGCTTAGTTATGTAAAAAATCAATTTGAAATACAATGAAACCTATGAAGAGGGCAGCATCCAATACTGTATGATTTTATTTCCATGAAGTTCAAAAATAGACATAACTAACCTGGGGCATTGGAAGTCAGAATAATTGATTCTGAAGGAAAAAGGGAACAGGAGAGGGGCTCCTGGAAATCTTCTGTCTCTTGATCTGAATGGCAGTGAATTAAGCCCACGATAGCCACGATAGCTGTGATAGGTCATCAAGCTCTACATTTATGATCTGCGTACTTTTACACGTATGTTATACATCACTTTAGAAGTTTCTTTCAGAAAAAAAAGAACATAGATAATCAAATCTAAGTCGAAAGCCAGAGAAATAAGATGCCATGTTGTTTTCAACCCAATACAATATTTAATTTAGAAAGACATTAGCCTTTTTTTCACTTTTCTAGTTTATGCACAGTAAAATTAACTTCTTTGGCGTATAGTCTATGAGTCTGACAAATGCATGCAGTTAGACCGCCACTGTCAAGACACAGAATGGTTCCAGCACGCCCAGACATTTCCTCACACCGCTCCTTTGTAGTCAATCCCTGCCCC
This sequence comes from Lepilemur ruficaudatus, assembly GCA_963574885.1. Taxonomy (NCBI): domain Eukaryota; kingdom Metazoa; phylum Chordata; class Mammalia; order Primates; family Lepilemuridae; genus Lepilemur; species Lepilemur ruficaudatus. Next base: position 5,920 of record CAUYRT010095257.1, read on the forward strand.
CACTTTCAACCCCCAGCAATCCCTGATCTGTTCCTGTAATTTTGCGTTTTCCAGAATGTCATACGAACAGAATTGTACAAAGTGTGGTCTTTTGAGTTTGGCTTCTTTTGCTTAGCATGATACATTTGAAATTCATATATATTGTTACATGAATCAGTAATTTTCTCTCTTTTATTCCTGAACAGTATTCCATTATTTGGACGTGCCACAGTTCATTTATCCACTCACCAGTTGAAGACATTTGGGTTGTTTCCAGTTTGGGGTGATTATGAATAAAATGTGCTAGAAACATTCATGTACAATTTTTTTTTTTTTTTTTTTTGAGACAGAGTCTCACTCTCTTGCCTGGGCTAGAGTGAGTGCTGTGGCATCCGCCTAGCTCACAGCAACCTCAGACTCCTGGGCTCAAGGGATCCTTCTGCCTCAGCCTCCCGAGTAGCTGGGACTACAGGCATGTGCCACCATGTCCGGCTAATATTTTCTATATATTTTTAGTTGGCCAATTAATTTCTTTCTATTTTTAGTAGAGACAGGGTCTCACTCTTGCTCAGGTTGGTTTCGAACTCCTGACCTAGAGCAATCCGCCTGCCTCGGCCTCCCAGAGTGCTAGGATTACAGGCGTGAGCCACCACGCATGGCCTCATGTACAATTTTTAAGTGACCAAAAGTTTCCAGTTCTCTTGGGTAAATACCTAGGAGTGGAATTGCCGGATTGTATGGTGTGTGTTTAACTTTATAAAAAATTGCCCGTGCTTTCCAAAGTGGATATACCGTTGGCTTCCCCCCAGCAGTGGATGAGGATCCCAGGTGCTTCGCATCCTTGCCAATAAATAATGTCCTCTTTTTTTAAACCATTCTAATCGTTGAAGAGGTCATTTCCACAAAAATAATTTGTCCAAGGTTCTGCTAAAGGTGTGCGTGATAAGTTTAAAATTAAGAACAAGATAATATACATTAATATAATACTACAGGCTGATTGGAAGTATTATACTTCCTTAAAAATTACATACTTACTTTCAAAACTGAAGCTTTAATATTAATTTCTTCAATAATTGATATTCAGTGTTTTCTATTCATTGGCCATTTATATTTCTTTTTATGGGAATTGCCTGTTTGGACATTTTGTCCATTTTTCTATTATTATTTTAAAAACTAATTTGAAAGAACCCTTTGTATCAGACTGTTGATTGTCATTATATTGTAAATAAATTGTTTTGTGTTTTCACTTTATGAAGTTTCCTGACATAAAGAGATTTCTTTTTAAGTTTATAGTCAAATTTATTATTATTTTCCTTATGGTTCCCAAGTTTATTATTATAATTAGAAAACCCTTTTCCTCTCAAAGATTCTAAAAAATTCTTACCAGTGTTTCCTTTTATTTTCATGACTTCACTTCCTTCTGTGCAAACAGTGATCTACCTAGAATTACACTGGAGGTCATAATTAAGATAAGGATCTCAACCAACTGAGATTAAAATTAAGTGAGAAAAATTAAAATTTGCAGGTAAAAGCTGAAAAAAAACTCCTTAAGATTAATACGCTTTTTTCCAAAAGTGATATTTTAAATGTAGCTTTCTTTAAACACTCTCACTTAATGCCACCCTCCAGCTTTATCCTCTTTTAAGGTCTTTTACTTTTTTCAGCTTTAATTAAAACTGAATGTAATAGAAACTTCTTGGGAAATACTGATGTCTGCTCCTAACTTAAATATATGAATGTAAATGTAAATTTATTTTTTATTTTTATTTATTCTGAGATGGAATTTTGCTCTGTCACCCCGGCTGGAATGCAGCGGCACCATGATAGCTCATTGCAGCCTTGAACTCCAGGGCACAAGAGATCCTCCTGCCTCAGCCTCCTGAGTAGCAGGCACTACAGGCACATGCCACTGCCCACTAATTGAAATTTAAATGGTACAGTTTGATCTTGAATAGCTAAATGGTACCCTAATGCCACTTATTTAAAAAAAAGCTGGGAAAAATGTAAATTCAAATGGCAATAGTTTGATCCCAATAAATGTAAATTCAAATGCATAGTGTTATTCTAAATAGATAAGAATATTCCCATCATTCGTTGTTAAGCAATTTATATTTCCCCTACTGACTTGAAATGCCACCTTTATTATATAAGTTCTCATTGTTCTTGGCTTAGTTCCAGATTCTCCATGATTTTTCCTTAATCAGTCAATGACAGATGCTTTTGCAGTTTCATCACATCATACTTTTAACTTTGAAAGGGACTAACCATCATTTTTCATATTTTATTGTGAAAATTAACATAGATACAGAAAAACATGCATAAGATACATAAGAACATTTAAACAAATAGTTATAAAGTTGAACACCCGGGCAAATACCACCCAGGTCAAGAAACAGAACTAAAATTTATTATTTTTAAAGTTGTCTCCCACAGACTTCCTACTTAAAATAAGAGTTAAACATCTAGTCCTGATTGTTAGGCAACACTGCTGTCAGTCATTTAGTAAAAATTTGGATGTAAAGTGATGATGGAATTACCAAAGCTCCAGCAAGTATAAAGTACTTGGTTAATTCTGTCATTTTTATAAATGAATAGTTTAAACTTCCTTATTATTCCTTATCATACAAATACAATACAATAGTTATTTCTTATTATACAAAAAGATTTTTCTAAGTAAATCCATCATGTAAAGAAGAACATCTAAACTTGAGAAGACATCCTTTCCAGGTGTTCAGAAGCATTCGTTTATTTATAAATGGTGTAGGTCTGTACAAGAGGGAGCCACTAGCAGCCACAGGTGGCTATTTAAACTTAAATTTAAATTAATTAAAATTAAACATTTGGTCTGTCAGTCATACTAGCCACATTTCAGACGCTCAAGGGCACAGGTAGCTAGTGGCTGCCATCCTGGACAGTGTAGACAGAGAGCGTTTCTGTCACGCAGAAAGCTCCCTTGGACAGCGCTGGTTTAGACCCTCCTTGGCTTCCACGAACCATTTAGGATGTCTTAAAATACATGAATTTGAGATGTCTTTAAAACATACAAAATATACACAGTTAAATATAGCAGAGAGAAATCAGGAATTATGAGAGAGAAAAAAGAAATGTCCTAGGAACTGGTAATCTTATAGAATGGAGCACTAAATCTTGTTCTAATCACTTAATGCACATGAATCTTTAAATGAGTTTTGAATGATGCTGGACTGGCATTTAGTTACAGAAGGTACCGGGAAGATATGTACAGTCTTCTGGCTCACAGTTCTGCCCTCAGTCCTGAGTTGCTGACTTGCTGGGGACATTACATCCATGTAGATCACCTGAAAGCCTGACCACCTCACTGGTTCCGGATCACCCCCACTCCAGGGACCTTCCCCTCCACTTCATTCCCTACCCACTCCTGGGTCACACACAGAGCCTGGGGATTCCTGTGAAGCATTCAATGGCCAGTGTCTCCTGTCTCTGACCTTAGTGCCCATCTCGTCAGCTCTGTGCCCCCCTTGTTTCCATGGTGCCCGGTCTGTAAACCTGCAGGGACGGGCCTTCGGTTCTCTGCCACTCTCTCGTCTCCTGACTGCAGCCCAGACTCGAGGCACTGTGTCACCCAATCTCAAAACATTTTTCAAATTCAAAAGAGTACTGTGGTCTGATAATTTCAGAGCACTTTTCACAAACATCTTTAGGGTCCAAAATGTGTAATTTAGCAACTTGAAACAGATACCCAACTTTGCGGAGGGTTTTTCTCTGCCTTTTATCTTTTTGTTTTTGTCTTCTTGTACACTGTAAGTTTTTCTTCGTTGAGCATAAGGTTTGCATTGTGGGGAGGGGGTGGTGTGTGTCCCACCAGATAAAGCACTATGTTAGCCTTACTGAAAATTTTGAGTATGTCATTTCTAGGGCAACTGTTTGGAAAAATATTAACTACCATAAACTGAGCTTTCCTGCCCACTGCAGAAGCATCACATTCAAGCATGTTGAAAACTTAGAAAGTCAGCTTTTGAGGCAAAGATATCAACCACAAGAGGATAACATATAATTTTACTACATAGTGAATATTGTATTTCCAAGTAAGTAAAATGCCACAAGTGGGAAAGAATGAGAGTTGAAAAAAAAATCCAAATTTCATTAAAATAGCAATTGCAAACAAAGCTGAATTAACTTTGACAGTCATACTTGCACAGAAACATCTGTTTTTACATGTGTGTCAAGATACTCAAACATCTAAAACTGAAGTATGAATGATCCATTGTTTAATCTGCAAAAGGCCAAGCTCATGTAAATGAAAATACACCATGGAAAAAAAAAAGGCACAAAAAAGAAACCTTCAAATAAAAACTCAAAATTATACACAGAGAATCACCAAAGATAGAGAAGAGAACAAAAGTCCCAAGGAAGAAAGCAGCCAAATGAGAAAAGGCCATTCAGTGGGTCAATTGCCCAAAAACAAAAACAGGAAGGAAAGAGGGATCAGTTTAACAGAGGAGTCAGCAGGGAGCCCTGGGCCCAAACAGGAGGACTTAACTGTCCATGATCTCCCTGGGTTTCCTACCAGAGCCACTTCCCAATAAATGGTCAGTGCGATGCAATGCAAGTCCACAACCCTTTATCCAGGCCCAGGCCCTGTATGAAATTCGCTTGCTGTAGGAAATTTCTGGGGCTGCCACGTCAAGGAGGCATACAAAATACTAGGAGTTTCTTAAAACAAGCAAACAACAAAAAACCCTGGGCAGACAGACTAAAAAGAAGTTTAAAATAATAGAGATGGAATTCCTTTTAACATTATCTTCCTGGTCTAAAAGCAATGATCACTTCATCACCACCATTATGATGAGGTGCAAAGAGAATATATATTTCGACGCCATTTACTCCACAATCTAGGTTAGCCAAAAATAAAAAAGCAATTACGTCAACAATGAAAGCCAGAGACAGTCCCAGCTCCCCCGTTTTCAACACTGCCTTATACACCCTGGTAGGGGGAAAAGATGACTATCAATGCCACCTCCTTCAGAGCTGTTCACCCAGACATGTCCCAAACCGCGGCTAGACAGCTAGAAACGCGTGATGCGAGACCAGGCAGGTGGAGAGCTGACGTCCCCACCACAGGCAACATCATTATCAGCTTGGAAAACTACTTCCAGGGGAGACCCCAGCAAAACAAGCCAACACCTCAGAAGCATGGGGTCTGGGTCCCAGCGACTTCCCATCACCACAGTCACTACTATTTGCCATTTTTGCAGCACGATCTCGTGCCTGAACCAGGTCAAGAGTAAGGTCCGTCTTACGTTACGGGTGTGTCCCTCCGCCTGTCCATGCCCTCTGTTCTCTGGCTGATCTGTCACATAACAGCCTCCCATGACCTTCCTCAGAAATGTTTACAGCCAGTTAAGTGCAGTCTCTGTGTCCTGCCCTCTGCAAACTGCCTACGCCTACCGTGTCCATCTTCCCTTCTTTGTTCCTCTACACGCACCCTGTGATCCTGCTCGAGAGGAACACCCGCTCTTTCCCGACACGCTCTGCACTTCCCTCCTTGGTGAAGCTGTCCTCCTGCTCTGGCCATGTGTGAATTCACTGCCCTTTGAACCTCCTTCCACTTTGCTTCTTTCAGCTTGCAGCTGCTCCACCAGTTCTAAGAACATCACCATCCCAATATGAAGGACACCGTGCCTCCCTCCAGGATTTCTGGAACCTTCTGGTACTTACTTCATGCCCCACTTTCCACGGTCCTGAGGACAAGGGCAGGCACCAGCTTTCATACTCGCATACCTCAGGCAGCTAATGTAGTGTCTCACAAATACTAGGTACTTAATAAATATTTGTTTAAATGCTTACGGTTGAACTGGATTGAATTGTAAAGTAGGGTTTATGTGAGGAATTGTCTGATGTCTCAGCAATATATGGAGAGGCTACCTGGTCCCACGTACTACATATACTAAATGTTCAAGGGACAGGGTCCACTGAGAGCCCTGGGTATCTCCTGTCTTACAAATATAAATTCAAATAGTTATTATTGTCCTTAGAAAGCAGAAAGTAGACTGCTACTCCCGCAAGATCCCACATGGAAAGGCGGCATGGGACCAAATAGATCCTCACTCCCGAATTGTTTCTCAGTGTTTTTAATTAACCATAATTCCTCTGTACATGCAAGTTTCATTTTTATTCCTCCATTTGTTCTCTTCTGTGCTTTCTGAAATAGAAGTCTTAGTTTTAAATCAATGCCTGCATTGCTATCCGCTTTCACTTTCATGAGAACTGCTCTGATGCTGGTCCTGCCAACAGCGGCACACTCTATAGCTGCTGTCTTTGATGTGGCTGATAAATAGCACTCAAATGTCTGACATCGTGGGTTTATGATGGGTCATTTCAATTTAGGAGACATACACTATCTTCGTAGCTTCCAAAAGAAGGAAGAGAGGAGCACACACGAGTGATTTCAACTCCCACTCTGGCCCTCTCTCTGCCAAACTTTTTTAATCTTTTCAAACTTACTATCTTCTAACATAATAAACAAAAGAATAGGATGCTTCTGAAAATGTGCCCGAGATTAGACATCTGTAAATCAACCTCTGTTATATATAATTCTTCACTGCTTCTAGCTTTTGTTTCATTTTAACTTCTTCAACAGACATGAAAGCTTTTTGACGCACCACAAGGGCTGCTACATAAGCAGCATTACTTCTTAATAGGACGTAGTTTGCTGTATATACATTATTTAGGCAGCAATACCTCGTGCGATACAAATCACCTTCATAAAGCTAACATTTTAGTCTTTGTGCAGGCCCTTCTTGTTCAAATATCCAACCGTATCCCAAGCATGGGACATCACCCAGAGTGCTGGAACTCCAGCCATGCCTGGGTGGAGAGGGGTAGGTCCGAGACAGTCTCAGTCATATTTCAGATTTTCATTTCTTCTATTGGCATGTGTCCTAAATGCTATTTAATATTAGGTAGTGCCAATTTCCTTTGTTTCTGGGAAGGTATCTAACGTGTACCCAACATGGGTTTCATTCCTTATCAGAGGCGAATTAAGAGTTTGGAGAAAGTAAAAACAATTCTCCCCATAGATTCAACAGCCAACAGACCTGGACTCATCACTGGAGTGTGAGTTCTCCCACCTAAGGGTTTTCTGCTGCTCTGCCCTCTAGCAGGGAATGCAGAAGCGGGGAGAGGTTGCACAGGATTTATAGCAAATACAAGAAGGCTGAAGATGGCCAAAGATAAAGAAATAGGAAACAGCAGATTCCTTAACCAACTGGATTTATGCTTCTCAAAGAACATTTTGTAGGTGCAGAAGTCTAAATATTTCAGATGCAAATTGATAAACATTGTCTGCTTTCTTTTGCCCAGAAAATATGTCTCTATTAGTCAGGATTCTCCAGAGAAACAGAACCAGTAGGAGGTAGATAGGTAGATAAATGGATGGATGGATGGATGGATAGATAGATACATTAATTGATTGGTTGATTGATTTAAGGAATTGGCTCATGTGATTATAGGGGCTGGCATGTCTGAAATGTGTAGGGCAGGCCAGCAGGCTTAGAGACCCAGAAAGAGTTGATGGTGCAGCTTGAATCCGAAGGCCATCTGGAGGCAGAATTCCTTTTTCCTCAGCACACTTCAGTCTTTTCCCTTAAGGCCTTCAATTGATTAGATAAGGCCCACCCACATTATGGACAGTAATCTGCTTTACTCAATGTCTACTGATTTATATAAATGTTAATCTCATCTAAAATACCTTCACAACAACATCTGGAGTGGTATTTGACCAAATACCTGGGTATCACGGCCTAGCCAAGTAGACAGATAAAATTAACCATCACAATATCATATGCTCAATCTGAGGTCCTTTACAAGAAAACCAAAACAGAATTATCTTTTGTGTAATCTCTTATAGATTCAAAATACTTTAAATCATCATTTTGACCATTGGTCTTTCAAATATTATGGCATGACAATATACAATTGGAACCTCTCACAAATTGGAAAAAATAGGCCCCTTTTCAAAAGTGTATGTCCTTTGCCTGGAATTTGTAATACAACAATTGTGACAGTTAATGGAATAAATAGCTCCATTTCACCTGGTTAATCCATTATATTCTTGAAAAGTGTAAGCCACGTGGTTCTCTTTCAGGTACACCTAATCATTGTTTGTAACACTGTGTCTATGGGGAAATACACTCTAAACTGTAAATCAAAACACCAGTGATATTCTGCTTGTTCCAGCCTGCTCATAAACTAGTTGTGACTAAAGGACTCAAGATGAACAGAAATGGGAAGAGGGATTACACTCCTGGTTACCTGTAATTTATTTGCTCTCTACATTTGCACAATCATCAAAAGCAATCATTCCACATTTTTATTAGCTGATGTTCTCTAACCCAAATGATCCTGGTACCTAGGCATTCATCCCAGGGTGCAAAGGAAAAGGGTTCTAGAGAGAAAACTTTCAACTATACCTGTTTCCATACAAAGGCTGTTTATTAAGCCAGGGCCAGCCCATCTAGATAAAAGTAGAAGAGAAATTTAAAATGTTAGAATAGAAGCAACAGTTGTGATGTGAAAATCAGAGTTCATTTTTTTTTTTTTTTTTGAGACAGAGTCTTCCAGGTTAGAGTGCAGTGACATCATCACAGCTCACTGTAACTTCAAACTCCTGGGCTCAAGTGATCCTCGTTCCTCAGCCTCCAGAATAGCTGAGATTATAGGTGTGCACCACCACACCTGCATAATTTTTGTATTTTTTATAGACACGGGGTCTTGCTATTGTCCTGGCTGGTCTCAAACTCCTGGGCTCAAATGATCATCTTGCCTCGGCCTCCCAAAGTGTGAGGATTATAGGCGTGAGTCACCACACCCACCCCTTGTCTTTGAGTATCTAAAAGCATGGAAATAACAATAGAAGATGTAAATCCTGTAACAGAAAAGGAAGTCTACACATCCCAACTATGCACAAACACAGTTAACCTATTACTGGGATTGAGCCATAAATAAAAGCTTCCAAGCTGATAAGGGCAGCAGACACAATGCTATGTATTTACCAAATCCCATTTTATTTTCCTTTTCCAGGCCCACATTTCCAGCCTCCAAGCAGTTAGGGATGGGTGACTGACTGTGTGCTCCTCATGGGGAGTTGTCAGAAGATATAGAAAAGTTAACCCACTTCCCCCTGACTGGCAGGATTGTCCACAATCTGAAATTGCCCTTTCTTGGCCACCTCAAGGACCACATATTTAAGATTGCAGTGTGACAAGATAAAGGGACCCTGGATCCCCCAGACGCTGCTTGATAAAGGGCCACCAAAGAAAAACATCTGACCGGCATGTCATGGGAATGCAAAACCCTTTGTGGAGTGAAGCCACTGAAATCCACAGTTTATTTATTAGACAACATAACCTATCCTGTCCCCATAGAATATATTACCTAATTCTTATCTGATCATAGGAAACACATTTTTTTAAAAAGAGTACTGTAGTGTAAAGATTTGTCATGTGGGATGTTATTCAGAAAACAGGAAATAGCACAATGGATCCATAACCTGTCCTTAGCAGCGCCACCGCTCGGACAGAAGCTTCCTCCATTCAACTAGCTGTGCCTTGCATTCACCAGCCCTTCAGCACGGCGTCCAGTTCCCTCCAGGGCCTCGCCAGTGCCTCCCTCTCCCTGCCTCTCATTTAATTTGGAGAAATGCGGAGCCGCCTGTAGTTCCCTAAGTGAGCCCCACCTCCCACGGCTCTGCTCACTTTGTTCCTTCTGCCTGGACCTCTTTTCCTCAGCAGTCTTTACCTGGTCCATCTGTCCAGGTCCGACCAGAGAAGTAGAACCGTTACACGTGATCTCAAAGAAAGGACTGACTACGGGACTTGACCCCCTGCGGCCGTGGGTCTGGTGAAAGAGTCTGTGCATGCCTGCTGTTCGTGGGGCCGGCACCGGGCGGAAGCCAGCGGGCAGGCAGGTGGGAAGGAAAGGCGGCCCTGGAGAGAGAGGGCCGGGCAAAGGAGAACGCGCCTGGAAGCCGAGAGCCTGGAAGGGTGAAGTGCAGCCGGTGTTGGTCCCTCACGCCTCTAACTCCAGGCAGGCTGCAGGGGAAGTTGGCACCTTTCATCACTGAGCTAAACACACACCTGGCCTGGGAGTCCCAGACACTGGAGGAGGACGCCCAGTGGGAGCTGCAGGAGCTGCCTCGTGCCAACAAGGGAAGTCAGAGGTCTGCAATGACGAGCATGAGCTACCGTGACAGTCTGGCCCTACGTTGACATAATGAGCACCAACACCGCTGCTGCTTCTCCTCCACCTTCTAGACCTCAGGCATTTTTCTTGTGGTCAGTCTGAGCCCAGAACCCTACAGGGAAGGGAATCCTGGGAAATGTAGTTTCAGCTTAGTTCAGCAGACAAGTCCACTGTCACCACCCTGGGTAACTTCTCTTGATCTTTCAAGACTCAACTAAGATAACACCTTCTCCTGACGTTATCTTCAGCTCCCGGGTTATGCTCACTGTCCCTTTCTCTGAGCTTAGCATTCTGCGCATACTGTTGTCACAGCATTTAACATGTAATATTTAAACTGCTTATTTGTGTCTGTCTCTTTAGCTGCAATGTAAGGTCCCTGAGGGCAGGGGCCACGTTGCATTCATTTTTCTACCTCCAGCACAGTGTCTGGCACATAGCAGGTCTTCAGTAAATGTGGAGCAGAGTCCTTGGCATGCACACCTTCAGTGATTTCCTGCTACTGCTCCCCAAAGGAGGACCATGTTTAGAAACCTAGGTGAAAACAGGCAGGAAAAATGCCCGTGTCCTCTCTCATGCCCAAGTCTGAACTCAGTTGTACCCTCGCGTGTACCTAGAACTGACCCAAGAGGGTCACAGTGGGGAACAACCACCTTAATTGGGGCTGAGGATAGACAAACTTGGAATAGAAACTGTCACTGAACATGTCTTAGGTGCCAGACATCATTCGAAATACTTCACAGGCTTGGACTCATTTTGATTCTCACATCATTATCCCCAAGGAGGACACAGAGCTGTTAAGTAACCTGCCCACAGCTGGTCCAAATCACAGCCGGCCTCCAAAACCGAAGCTTATTCTGCCGCCCTGCGTTTCCTCCCCAGCCCCGCTTTGGGGACAGCAGGTGGCTGGAATGGCCCTGTGACTTAGAGGAGCCTTAAACTGGAAGTGAAGGAGGTGGCGCCATCCGCTGGTGCTCTGAAAAGATGGAAGGTGCTCGTAAACAATCCTCCCCGCGTGCCCCACCCTCCCCCACAGCGCCTGTCTGCAGGGAGGGCGGGGTGGGGCTGGCTGTCCCAAACGTCACCTGGCTCGCGCCACACGCTGGGGCTGCCCCCACCTCGCCTTTAGCTCTTCGTCCCTCCCACGCCTTTCCGAACCCTGGCGTCCCGGCGGTGGTACCGCGGATGGCTGCCCTGGACCACCAGGCTTTAACAGAGCCCTCCAGTAAAGTCCGGGGGGAGGAGGGGGGTGGACCCCAAGCTGTGGTTTACTCGAGACCCCCACTGCTCAGCCTGGCCTGCTGTTCTTCCCGAGTTCTTCCACTGTGGCTCTATGATCTGTCACATTGATTGACTTTGTGCAGGAGCGTGATCCCTGTGGGCAGGCCTCGGAGGCAGCATGCTGAGGTGGTCCTTGCACTCAGAGCAGCACAGGGGAGAGTCCTTGTCCTGCGACTTATCACGAGATCCCGGGCAAGCTGCTGCACATTTCCTAGGCGCATGTGTTCATCCCCAGACGAAGACAACACCCGCTCCTTGGGTGCTGGAGGGTAAATGAAACAGAGGCCCGGAAAACACTTAGCACAGAGCCCGGTGCACCATGGCTGCTGTCATTGAGACTGTGGTGGCAGCGGCTGCTGACAGCACTAGCCGCGTGGGACCAGGCGGACGCACAGCACCTTTACGGTCGCGGTCGCACAGCACAGAGGGAACTCGGAAGGAGGCAGCTACAATAAAAACACTCCCGTTTCTCAAAGTGAAAAACAAACACCACTTCTCTCCTTGCTCAAACGTTATTCACTCCTTCACTTGAACACTACGGTGTACCAACCGGAGACCCGCCCTGAGGGCTGGGGTGGGTGTGGGGGTGGGGGGAAGGATATCTAAAGATATTAGAGACATATTTCTTGGCTTCAGGGAGCTTTCAATCTAACTTTCTGAAAAGGAAAGCATTCGGACCATGTTAGCAAGGGGTTAACAGCAGCTCTCTCTGCCTTTCTGCCTTTGCAGCTCACCAGCAGTAAATTCTCATCTGAACTGCAATTGACCCTGTGCACACAATCATGTTATTCATATTCTTATAAACAGAGGGTACAGTATGTATAATTTCCTAGATTTCTGGGAGGGGATGTATCATAGCTAAACTCCAACTTTTCCTTTGGAGAAACAGTCCCATTTGTTTCTGGTTAGCTTCAAAGCAAAAACTAATTTTTTCCTTTTATGTGTCAGTAACTCGAGTGAAATTTGTCACTTGTTTTTATGAAAAATTCTTTGCCATTGCTTGAAATTAAAAAAAAAATTTTAAAAAAACACCCACAACAACTCACACTCCCTACATGGTACAAGGCATGATGACAGAATGGTGGTGTCATTTCTAGTCATGGAAACTAACAAGAGTCCCCCGGAATGGCCTAAAATTCATCCATCCGACAAGAAATCTATTTCCAAGTACCTACTATGGGAGCAAGACCACTGGTGACATCTTGTTCCAATTTAAGCAAGGTTGAGCTGTGGGCCAGCTCCTTCAAATCATAACCAGCTCAGAAATTACCTCCTACCAAAAAACCACAAGTGTTAGACTCTGTAAGAATGAGTCCCAGAAAAGTTGGAACTCTCAAATCCAAGCATATTTCTGAAGCAATCCAGTCAAGAACAGCGTTTTCATTTTCTTTCGTCGGGGGATTTCTTGTTTGTCCTGGGATGGAGTTTAAGGGCGGCTGAGGATGATAAAGACCACCTTTCTTCTGCCTCAGAAAGAACTAACAACTCCTTCACCACTTCACCTTGAGCCAGAGCTATTTAGGAAACGCTCAGTCTATTTTTACCTTTCTACAGACGTATTTAATAGAGATACCATTTCATTAGCAAATTACCAAAAATACGAGCTGTCACACTCTCAAGTGACTCATAGCAAACAGGACGTCTCTAGAAGCATAGTTTCCTCAGGGGACACCCTCCTCTGGGCTGCATTTTCTAACCCAAGGCTATAACGCACCTATAGGACCAAGAGAATTGTAACACTTTAGGGAGGTTCCCTATCTATGTCCCAAACCCCAAAGTTTATTGTATGTACTGTGGCTTTGAACTCTGTTTGTTTGACCTCTTTAAGTTCAAGCGGCCAATGAGCAAGGAAAGAAACAGGAGTGGCCCTGAGATGATTCAAACATTTTGGGTACACCCAGGATGAGTGAGGAGCAGTTAGTTCACATGTAGGGCCCAGGAGTGTAATGCATGTGTTACTGTGGGGGATGACATAAAGGACAGGGGTGGCAGGGAGGGTGCTCAGGGCAGTGTCAGCGGTGGCCATCTTGATGAGGGGCCTACTGTGGCTCTTGCAATGGAGATAGGGGATTCATTGTAGGGACCCATCTGGCTCTACAGTCCCCCTGGAGATGGTCACTAGTGTGATGGGGCTGAATTGTGTCCCCCAAAATTGACATGTTGAAATCCTAACCCCCAGCACCTCAGAATGTGACTGTTTTTGGAGATAGAGCCTTTAAAGATGTGACTGAATTAAGGTAAGGCTGTTAGGGTAGGACGTAATCCAATGTGACTAATGTCAAAGAGGAAATGAGGACCCAGACACACACAGAGGGAGGACTGTGTGAAGACACAGGGAGAAGACGACCATCTATAAGCCAGAGAGAGAGACCTCAGGAGAAATCGACCTGCAACCCCTTCATCTCAGACTTCCAGCCTCCAGAGCTGTGAGGAAACGAATTCCTGTTGTTTAAGGCCCCGGGTCTCTGGCCCTAGCAAACTAATACAACCAGCTACTAGGAGTTTGTAAAGCCAAATTCTTCTGGAATTGCTGACAAACTTCAGATATTTTCAAAATTTTCTTATACTAAGCAAATTGAGAAAAGCCTTTCTTTGGGATTTTAAAATTAGGAAAAGTGATAGCATTTGAGAAGCTTTTAGGACCAGAGTCACCAATTTTATATTTCTAATTTTCTCACCTTTCTCCTCGTGAAACGCTGGGCGTCCATGGGCCTGGACTTCCTCTCTGGGCAGGCCCTTTGGAGTCCTGGTCACCTGCTTCTTCTTCCCACCACAGCCCTGAATGTGCCCACAGGTCACCAACGGCACCTCTGGGCCACTTATAAATGCTCACAGTATTTGACAAAGTTATTACCCCTTACTTTTTTCTCTAATTTTTCTAACAAGAAAAGAAGTGCTTGCTTTCTGTGAAATATTTTTTTTCCCAAAAATTTTATTGGGGGAAAACCAGAAAACATTTGCAGTACAATGTTTACAGTCACAATTTGTAGTGAGCTGATTTCCCAAAATATATTACAACTCAAGTTGACTTATCTTGTTACATTCAAAAACCTACTCTGTCAATGTAGTCCAGGGAGTACATACATAGTGCTCCAACTGTACCTACATACAACCAACACTCCATTTTAAGTGTACAATTAAACGATTTTCAGTGAATTTACCGAGGTGTACAGTTAATCACATAAATCAGTTTTAGAGGAATTCCTTTCCCCTATTGAGACCCCTAATTCCGCTCCTCAACTACTTTTCAAGCATATCCCACCCCTCCACAGTGCCCACCACATCACTCAGACGTGGGTTTACCCCCCACTCCCCAATTCCCTAGTGATCACTCCCACCATTTGAACACCATAGTGTTAATCAGTCAATACCAGTTTGATGGCGAGTACAAGTGGGGCCCATTCTTCGGGTCTTGTGTCACCTCACTTCGAATAATGGGTTCAACCTTAATCCAGGATAATATAAGAGGTGCTAACTCAC